>JAUEJL010110044.1:0-12588 GCA_032274825.1 Drosophyllum lusitanicum | reverse complement strand
TTTATTGTTTAAAACAACCCTCCCACTTTTGGGATGATTGGGAGGGGGAGTTTTTCATTCCTTCCCTTCGCTTTCCTCCCCTTCCTTTTCCTTCGTTTAAATACTCGAGAACAAGCCGGAAGGCTTCAAACGATGTTATGTAACCTATTGGAAACAAGGGCAGAATTGTCTTTTTAATTAATAATTATAAATTATTTAAAATGATTAAAATTTGATAAAAATATTGATTTGGTCAAATATAATATTTTAAAAGTTTAAAAAAAATATATCAGATATTTATAAGTTAAATCGGATAAATAAGATATTTTGATATATCAGGATATACATAAACTTCCCAAAGTTGAAACCCTTCCCCTCAAAACCGTAGCCCCCTCTGTCACACTTCCATGATTCCATCCCTTTCCCTGCACCAGACCTTCATCTCGTTCGGTTCCATCATCCTCATCCATCAAAACCCTAGATCTCCCTTCATATATCAAAAGCCCTAGACGTCCTATACAAATCTTCGTCGGCCTTCTCCTCCAACATCATCTATAGATCCTAATCTTCTGCTCCCAAAAGAAGAATACTATTCTCCATCCCCTGTCAGAAGAAAGCAAGGTACATGTCATCTCCATCGCCATGAGGACCAAGGTCTAGAACCACCACCATTGAAATCAACATTATTTACGGCTGCTGAATCCCTTCCGCAAACACTCTACACTGGTAAGTTCTTTCATTCGTTTCTAATCGGATTGATTTCAATTACAATTGATTAAATTTTATGTTGTTTCGATGGGATTTTTCGTCCATTTAAGTGTGAATATTAACTTGCGAATCAAATTGTCAACTTCGAAAAATCCACAGCTCTGATTTTGATGGACTCAACGTAAATTTGAATTTGTGAATAAACTGAAATTCTAATTTGTTGTTTTACATGAAGCGACGGTTGTCTTGATTACACATAATGTGATATCTAAGGGCTAATTCTAGTATTCAAACTGATGCGAAAGTTTTAACATTTGAGAGAAAAAGATCGAATGCACCGGGCTTCATGAAAAGCAACACCGATGTTACAAGAGGGGTGTAAACTACCAGCTTTCAATGAACATGCTTTTTTGGTAGTAACTAAAATCCTGTATGAGACCAGGGTACTGCAAAAATCGTGCTTTCAAACATGAACATTGGATGCTAGAATTACAAAAGAAAATATATTAACTTTTTTTTTAACAACAGAACACACACTAATCTACTTCTAATTTACACCTTTTGTCTAGCGGGACTTGAACCCATGACTATAGGCCATGGGGAACTCCTTCCAACACCTTGATACCGCTAGGCTACAAGCCTTTGATAAAATATAGTAACTTAATTGAGTCAGAATGAAACTACTATTGTAAAACATTTTAAAGTATTTTGGGGCAAATTTTGACGACTATGACAGAAAAGTATAATCAGTTTTTCAGTGAGATGAAGCTGCAAGTTTACGCAAGTTTTTATAGTTTGTTTAGACTCATTTTTTGGTTATTTAATGCGTTCAGAATATTTTTTAATCATTTTTTGGTTTAGCTTTACTTTATTTGTCATTTCTAAAATTATATCTTTTTTCCTTATTTCTTTGCAAATACTGGTTATGGATTTTGTTATATCCTCATTATTGCGGCAATAGAAGAGAGAGAAAGATAGAATAGTATTGTGAATTCATGTCTAGAAGATTTGTTCTTGGATTAATTTGTTTAATTATATAGTTTTGGTGAAAAAATGCGGCTTTTTTTTTTGGGGGGGGGAGTGTATTATGAGTTTGGTATTTGAACGTTTATTATTTACCTTGTTGGAAAGGAGGGGCTATAAATCCATTAGCAGTGAACATTTTAATTGTCACTTTAGGCTTTTTGTGCAACTAATTCTCTAAATGCTGCAGCCAATATTTTTCGTTTTAGTTTTTATTTTTTTGTGTGTGATAAAGTTTTTTCTCTTTTCTTTTAAATCAGAAATTGGATATTTTACTGGAAGAGATAACAGACATGGAGTAGGAAGATAAACGTTCCTTTGGTATGTTATGCTGTCAAATCCTTTCGGCATATTGGCAGCGCGTTGCTCTCTTTATCATATTTGAAGGATTTGGATGATATAATTCAGTCTACAACAAACTCAAGGTATTTCTGTAAAAATAAATCTTGTTCTCCAAATGATATCTGTCTAACGAGGTTCTTGGCTTTTCTTTTGAACCAGGAAATGCCTCGCAAAGTAGCATATGGAGTCGATTATGACGATGAATACGATATTTATGATGATTATCATGAAGACAATTACAATTATAATCATGACAATGGCATAGATGAACGTGACACTGGTAATTAATCTGACTTTCAATTTTCTCTTGAGCTTATTAATAGCATTGTGATTTGACTTTACTCTTTCATCCTTTCCTGTGTTGGTGATTGACGGAAAGTTGTTTTCTTACTATTCTAGCATCCCTCTTTTAATCATACTTGCAATGCTGTTGACAAGTGATAACTGGTAAGCAGTTGTATATCAACTATGGTAACTGATAGTTGTTCTCCGTAAGAGATCACATGATCCAATTTTGGTTTAGATAACTCTCGTCCATTAGCTGATGCCGCAGAAAAGACATTTTAATCTGGCTGGTTATATCTTTGTTTATCTTAACTTTACTTATTGGTACTATACTCCCTTAGAGGGAGCTCTTTCAACTTGAAGAATTTGGATATTGTTGAAGGTTACTACTAGGCTCCTTGATTTTAGCTCATGTAACTGCTGTATGTATGAATCTATTCTTCCAGAGATCAATTCAACGGTTTAACCATTTTCAATAAGATTTAGAAAATTTTAGTAAATTTTTTAAGCTGAAGGTCCTCTTGGAACCCTTGATATATTGTTCTATAATTGAACACTTGATTTTTATTTTTGATTGTTCTAAGTGGGTTTGGGTGGTGGTGTTTATTCTTTTTTTATTTTTGATTTTTTGTATATTTTTAAGGCTATATTGTTCTATAATTGAACACTTGATATCTGTAAACCAGTTGTCTTTCTCTTATTAGTTAT
Source organism: Drosophyllum lusitanicum (assembly GCA_032274825.1). Taxonomy (NCBI): domain Eukaryota; kingdom Viridiplantae; phylum Streptophyta; class Magnoliopsida; order Caryophyllales; family Drosophyllaceae; genus Drosophyllum; species Drosophyllum lusitanicum. The sequence goes on along the minus strand of JAUEJL010110044.1, from coordinate 9,543 downwards.
GCTATATCTCTTCTTGAACAATTCTTATGATTGTTATATCAGAACTAAAAGAGATTTACACCCTTTTTTTAAAATCATTTTCTAGAAATCTTCTAAAATGCTAATCAAATATTTATGTTAAGGTCCTTTTTTTAAACTTGGTATTGACATCATGTGTCAACTACAGTCCAACCATATTTGAGGCAGTCACATGATAGACATAAGATACGTAACTTTTTTGGATCAATAAATGGTGTGTGTTTTAAAGCATTGTTTGCTACTGACATATACACACAAATACAATAATTATCTGAAACCCTAGAGCATTACAAGCTTCCATTCACAAGTCACTGGAATAAAATCAGAGCCAGTGTTACCATTTTCTTGATGAGACCATTTTTGAATTTATTGTCTGTGTCGATTTGGTGTCTTGTAAAAATACAGTAAACCACATGGCATGAGTTGCTTACATAACCTTAGATTTTAAGCCATCTCAAGTTCTTTAGTTTGCTGGGCTTAATCTGATAAATTGTGTTGCTTGACTTGGATATCCATCTACAGCTTGGGAATCTCCCGACATAAAACATGACATTAAACAAGAAAATGTTCAGGTTCGGGAAAATGTTTGGCGTTGCCCTATATGTACATATGATAACGAGGAGGATATGTCATCATGTGATATATGTGGTGTCCTTCGCAACCCTTTGATCAGAAGTTCTTACAATGGCCAATCAAGTAGAGGTACGCATATGCATTTTTTCTTAATTCCTTGTAAATGATTAATTATCAATTTGGCCCCTTCACTGTATATGGCTGTCAATTTTTGATATTTGACTAGTTGAGTGTTGTACTCTTGATCAGCTTGTGCTGAATAAAAACTTGAAGTTGATGGAGCTTACATACCTTTGGGAACTAAGGCCTTTTTCTTATTTAGTATGTGTCTTCATAGATTAGGGTTTTTTTTAAATGCAGTTGGTGGCACATGCACGAACTCTGGAGCATCGGTGATGGCAAAGTCTATTTTTGCATCATTGCCATGTAGATCGCCAAAAAGGGCTGTAAACTTTCAACCAGAGAAAGATGCTTCTTCAACAAAAGAGGATCCTTTTTTTCATTTGCATGGAAATATTCGAGGACAATTTCATGTTTTACATAATGCCATTATCTCTGAAAAACATTACAAGGTTAACATAGGTTAGCACATGCTCTTGACATAAATGGCCATCTACAAGACATATTCCTCAACCCTTCTTTCGTATGAAGTCCTGTTGAATAACTAACTTACTTTAGTGACCCTGGACTTTGCCTGTTTTGATTATTACAGTCCCTTTCAAGTTTGATGTACCATCTCCAGATGATTTGGTTTCTATGGGAATGCGATCTTACAAAATAGGTTCCAAAGGTACCATGTTTGTCTCTGTATGGAGTTCAAGGAACTGCTGAACTGCATACTTCTTGTTGAGTCCCTTTGATGTGATTCTTAGAGTGTCAGTAGTTGGTGTTGGGAAAGATAGATAGTGTATGCGCTTTTGTTGGAACTTGTTTGACTTGTGTCCCCTCCCAATTTTTGAACCCAATGTATTTAAAATACTTTATTTATATGTTCTTATATATACATCAGCAATATCCTAAAACCTTTCCAACTTTAGTGAGTACATCTTACAAGAAATGTTACTACAAAAGGGGTGCTTAAACTAGTATGAGAGTACTTTGGTTACAAAGTAGCTTGTGGTTACATGTGGACTAGCGCAAGCTTTCGACCGTCGAGCCTTCACATAGGGACCTTGCTTGTTCTTCTTTTCTGCTTTGATCTTACCTAGGGACACATATCAAGCTTACGTAAGCAAGTTTTTGGTGAATTACATGGTTTGTACATGTCAATGCTTTAATAAGAAATAAACAAGCAATGTGTTGTAATCAACATAATTCCGTTTATATTACAAATTGAACATGTTGGATTCAAGGAATTCAAGTGCCATGGTACTTAAGCATTCCAAGGTGTCAAGCACCTAAGCATTTCAAGATATCGATGTACCAAAGCACCATGTGGATCCATGTTTTATCCTGTGTTTAAAAAAAATCAACATGTTGGATTCAAGTAATTCAAGTGCCATGGTACTCAAGCATGCCAAGGTGTCAAGCACCTAAGCATTTCAAGATATCAATGTATCGAAGCACCATATGGATCCATATTTTTTATTTTTATCTCAATAATAGCAAATCACATTGTGAATCAGTAAATATGCAGACATCAATCTTTGTATTAGAACATCATTTAGACATGGGTCCTCGTTTTTAAAGGTCTTGTGTACTGACGTGAGATTCTGCTATGAGTTCACCACATGTTTGAGTTAATGAATCATCAATATAAGCAAGCAATGCCTTTGGATATTTTGGTTAATGTCACACCATGATTGTTACAAACATAATTAATTAAAGACCCTTATGTGTGTGTGTTCAGGCATTCTTATATACTTGGTGTTATTACATTCTAGCTACTGCCCAAAATGGGCCCTGATCACATGGTCCTGATCCTGACAAACAGGTTATGTCTGGTCAAATGAGACCATGACGCTAAGTCCCAGTCACATGATAATCATTGACACTTTTCTAGTTTCCTTCATTGGTCACCCCCTCCCCCCAGGTTGTGTAGAAGAGAGATAGAAGAAGCTGTGATCTAACCTGTAGGATGCAAAAGGTCTATGGTCATTTTTGAAGTTTGTTTGACTGATGTTTAATATAAGATACTTTTTATACATGTGAGGCACATTAATATGTAGATGTATCATGTTCTAAGTACTTTGATGTATAACATGAGCCATGATATATTCGTGATCAGATACTACTAGTTATTCTATCCGTTTTACTTTATTTGATTTGATTTGATTTCCGTTATCCTTAAGAAAGAATTCTGAATTATCTTAGTGACATGTTCGATTTTTCCATTTTAATAGTTGCACCCAGCTTGAACAAACCATCTACTTCTGGTGTCCCTTCCAGCAAAGTGATGAACAATGCCAACTCAGCGCCAGTTAACTCAAAGATGAAACATGATCGTGTGGAGGAAAATAGTCATGCTTCCATATCCGAGACACAAGCACATAGTCTTTCTAAATTTAACAGTATGACCATGAGTGACAAATCTGGTAATTCTAAAATTCCTAACAAAGAGAAAAATGTACCTCGATCGCATTATAAACCCGAGAATTGGATGCTACCTGACCAAACCGAAGATCGTTTGAGTCAGCTAAATTTGGCTATTGTAAGTATGCTGCATTATAATTCAACAAAATTATTTTGTAAACAGGAGATTTAAGCTGCTGACAGCTTGTATCTGATATTTTGCAGGTTGGTCATGTGGATTCCGGAAAGTCAACACTCTCAGGAAGGCTGCTACACCTTCTGGGACAAATATCTAAGAAGCAAATGCACAAATATGAAAAGGAGGCTAAGTTACAGGTATGGTTGGTTGGCATATTTTCTATTTCATTAGCATGTGTTTATTCTATTGGTGGCACGATGGTTCATTTGGGCAAGGTGGGTAACCAGTCAAATGGGTTTGGGTTGAAACAAGCCTTTAGTATAGGTTGAAATTGGAGGGTCAAGGTGGGTTGATGATATATTGATACGAATCAAGGAAGTTGGGGAATAAAAGAACAGATAGATATGGATTAGTTTATCTATAATAGTTTATCTTATTTTTAAATAAGTTTATCTAGAATAGTTTAAAATCTTTCCTTTGCGTATTAGGATTCTTTTTACTTATAAACCATCTCCCATGTTTGTGGTCATTCAATGAAAAATACGTAATCTACAAAACTGCGTCACCTGCTAAAAGTTTAGCAGGTGACGGTAACATACCATGAAGACATCGTGAGCAGTTTTGTAGATTCCGGGCGATGCCTCCGGCACAAACGCCAATCCCTCATCGGACCCAAGTTCACCATATTATATACACCTCACTGATTACCTCGTCAAGTTCACGTCAACGAAGCCCTCAGTGACGGGGCCGACTGGTCAAGAGAGATGAGAGACTTCTTGTTGGCGAAAAATAAAATTGGTTTCATTGATGGAACCATTGCAAAACCAATGACCGAAGCAGTGACGCTCTTATACAAGGATGGATGACAGCTGCAATGGAAAGACATACGCAACATCGTAAAATACGCAAACACATCGGAGGTTTGGGACGATCTCGAAGAACGTTTCAGAAAAGAAAGTGCACCACAAGCTTATGAACTAAAGCGATCGCTGACTTCGCTCAGACAAGACAACACTACCGTGTCCACCTACTTCACAAAACTGAGAGCAATTTGGGACGAGATTTAGGCCGTGTCACCGATACCAAGATGCACTTGTGGTAAGTGCACATGTGATCTTGGAAAACGTCTCGTTGAATCAAGAGAAAAGGAACGAGTTTACGAGTTCTTAACGGGGCTTGATGATATCTTTGGGACTGTGAAAACGCAGATCTTAAGCACTAAACCAATGCCAACACTTGGAACAACATATCACCTCATGGCGGAGGACGAACAACAACGAAGCATATCATCTACGAGAAACACTTTCTTGTACATTCTAATTTTTTAAAGTTAAATAGTTCTAACTAGGAAAACAATATTATTACAATAGTAATCTAAATCCTTGAACGAACGAATATATGAGGTTGTATACGTTAAAAGTACACTTTGAGACTTTCAACCCATTAGACCCATATCTCTTTTAGCTAAGTATTTGATTTGGCACATTTGAGGTAAAACACAACCCAAATCGTTACAAGTAAACAGTTCAAAATTTCCATCTCTTGTTTGTTGTGTTGAACTGGTTTTCTACATTATAACGTGTACAACTCTTTTCTTGTTTAAAATTAGGGGAAAGGTTCTTTTGCTTATGCGTGGGCACTGGATGAGAGTGCTGAAGAAAGAGAAAGGGGGATAACAATGACAGTGGCAGTTGCCTATTTTAACTCTAATAAACATCATGTTGTGGTGCTTGATTCTCCGGGCCATAAAGATTTTGTTCCAAACATGATATCTGGGGCAACACAAGCAGATGCAGCAATTCTTGTTATAGATGCATCAACTGGTGCATTTGAAGCTGGTATTGATAGTGCGGGTGGTCAAACAAGGGAGCATGCACAGCTGATTAGAAGTTTTGGCGTAGACCAAATAATTGTGTCTGTTAACAAAATGGATGCTGTCCAATACTCAAAGGAGCGTTTTGATACCATTAAGTCGCAACTTGGAACATTTCTCCGGTCTTGTAATTTTAGAGATTCTTGTGTGTCGTGGGTACCGTTGAGTGCCATCGAAAACCAAAATTTGGTGGCACCGGCTTCTGATGCACGTTTTTACTGGTGAGTTCCTTTGTTTTTTGATTTGCTTGTTTAGTCTTTTGATTTTTTTATAAATGTTATGTTTCTTATTATTGTTTCTCAAAAAAGAGAAGGCAACTTCAACCTATCTACTAAGAATGTATCGTTTGGGTTATGGTTTCTCTCTAATGAGGATCAAAATTCAGACATACATGATAAAGGTAGTTAAAAGGAAACGGGTCAAAGTTGCCTAGAGAGTATTTTACTGCATAAAACCTCTTAAATGATTTATTCAGAAATTTATATTATTAGTAAAATAATATTTTCTTTTTATCACATTTTACACTATATGTAAAAAGTTCAATTTTTTTCACAAAAAGTGTCTCGAGTTTACGCAACCCATTTAGTCCATACAAAAAGTACTCATTCTACCCTAAACACTTATGGTGCAAAGCTATCTTTTAAGAAACATTCCATTCAGAATTTGTATATAATGGAGGACTACGAAATTAAGTTATCGGTTTTTTGGTGGTTGTATTACAGGTACCGCGGGCCTAGTCTGTTAGAAGCTATAGATGCTCTTCAACCTCCTACTAGAGAATACTCTAAGCCTCTACTAATGCCCATATGCGATGTTATTAAATTGCCATCTCAAGGTCAGGTATCTGCGTGTGGGAAGTTAGAGGCTGGTGCTCTTCGTATTGGAAGCAAGGTACATTCATCAGTTATCTAATGGCCTTTATACATTTCACAATATTTTCAATTGAACTTTATTTTTAAAAAGAGTTGTAACTGCATGAAAAGGGTAACCATCAAATCTCAAATTATTGTTTTGGGTACTACAAGCTTTCAATTTTCTTATTCTATTTAAGTAACCGCTAAACTTGACACGGGCACATAGTAAATAGGCTTTGGTATGAGGAAATTACAATTTATGGCACTCACCCTTGACCCTACCCAAAATAGAGAAAATTGAGAGTTGGTTACCGAAATTGAAAAAGAAATGAAAATTTCGTTACATTATATATAGAAAAAGAAACATTTTGAAAGTTTGTACCCTTTTACCGAGAAAGTACTACGGTATATTCCCCAGAACATAAATAAAGGAAAGTTGGATACCGTTCTATGCAAAGGGCTTAAAACAGAAGACAGCAAAATTGAGTCGAATTTTATTCTTAACTTGCTAAAATTCTGGTTTTGAAATGCTAATAACTAATGGTACCCCTTATGTGGATTTATAGGTTCTTGTTCTGCCTTCAGGAGATATTGCAACAGTGCGGTCACTGGAACGTGATTCTCAGGCATGTGGGATTGCAAGAGCCGGAGACAATGTAGCTGTTAGTCTACAAGGCATTGATGCAAATTTTGTGGTCTCTGGTGGTGTCTTGTGTCACCCAGATTTCCCAGTGCCTGTCACTAAACATCTGGAGTTGAAAATCCTGGTTCTAGATGTTCAAACACCAATTCTCATTGGCTCACAGGTTATCTTCTTACTAGAAATGGTCATCTTTTACTTGTGAATGGGTCGAGCTATGGTTATGGGTTATGAGTAAAAAGTACTTATGCTAAAAAAGAAATGGATCAAAATTCACCAAACAATGTATTTTTGTTGGGGCAGACTACGTCAAAATGTATCCAAACCCACATGTTTTGCTATTTTATGTATTGTAATTAAAGACTTACCTTATACCGTCTGATGTAACCAAAGTGCATAAATAAATGTACCTGAATTACATCAAAAGGGAAGTTTGAAAGTTTGATATATACAATAGTAACAAGTGTAAAGTTCGATACATTTCGGAGTAGTTTTCCCTATTTTTAAATTTTAATGCATACAACTCACTCGGTACTAATCCCCTTAACTAAAGAAAAATTATATTATTATTCTTTTTATTATTATTGTTATTATTACTGTTTTTTTAATAATGATAGTTTTATTATATGTAACATGTTACTTTGGTATAAAGTAAAATTTTATAACTTGAACAAAAGGTAATTGTGGGTCAACCCGACCCAAGCATACAAATATTACTTGTTTTATCCGAACCCATCTTGACCTTTTTATCCACCCGCCCATTTTCCGCATCTAGTTATTTATATCATATGTATTTATCTTTTTTGTTGTTGTGTGATGTCTACATGTTATTGGTTTTGTGTTGGGATCACAAATTGAGCAGTTGGAGTTTCATATACACCATGCAAAAGAAGTAGCAAGGGTTGCAAAGATTGTGGCGTTGCTTGATTCCAAAACGGGGAAAGTAGCAAAGAAGTCTCCACGATGTTTATTAGCCAAGCAAAGTGCTATTGTTGAGGTTTGTCCATCTTTTCTCTTTTAACTCAGACTGGTTATGTATCATCTCTTACTGGTCAAAGGGATAATAAATAAATAAAAATAAATGCAACTTAAAAATAAACTTTTTGTCCCAGAAAAAAGTTGTTTAACTCAATGTTCAACTCTAGAAACGGTTTCAAAGAATAACATCATATCATTGTATTCCTCACTATATTTGACACGCTAATTATTTATAAAATTTTTGACATTTGTTAACTGATAGTGTTTTGGGTCGAAAACTCACTCATTTTGCTGCCTCTTAAACTATACTCGATGCCTCATGAAATGTGTGATAGTTTTCCGTTTTACAACTTATACTGGAGAGATCTCTTTTTCGACTTTTGCCTGTAGTAATTTTTTTTATTCCATCATCAACAAAATTAATTATAATACTAGTTTTTGGGCCTAAATAGCTTTGAGTTTTGTCATTATTGAAGGCCTTGTAAGGTACTTGATTACTAATCAAAGACTTCATCTAAGCAAGCTGGATGTTTTTCTTTGTATTGACAATAATACCCGCAGGTGGTGCTGCATGGAGAGGTTTGTGTTGACGAGTTTTCGTGTAGTAGAGCACTGGGGAGAGTATTTCTAAGGTCATCTGGGACAACGGTTGCAGTCGGTGTGGTAACCCGAGTTATTGCAGGCGAGCAAAATTAGTCCTCAAATCCAGTTCATGGTGATCAAGTTTGTTTTTCGGCAATCTATCGAGTGTACAAAATTTTGTATCCATTAGGCGGTCCTAATTTAACTATGAAGAATTGTTGGAATAATTTTGTTTTTCACGTTTCATGTTTGATTAATTTGTTTTTACCTGTTTAAGGCCTCTGTAATATTTACGGTGTTTATTACACGCACATAGGTTTCTTCAATTTTTTAAAACTTCTCGGAGAATCATAGAATTAAAATTACGAGATTAGGGCAATTTGGTCAATTCAAGTCGGGGCAATAGGGATTGAACCCGTAGGATGTAATTAACTTTAAAAATAATTAACAATCAACATAGAGAAGTAATGATGTTATTACAATGATAAAACAACCTTTTGTTCTTGAAACGGTAGTTCGTCGTCAAACAACTTTTCTGATGAGAAAAAGGGTTACAGTGATATGTTTCTAGCGTCAAACATTGACCATACACCTGTCCATGGTTCATTTACTTTCGCTATTTGTTCAGGAAACAAGGTTCATCATTTTGTGAGTTGGCGCGTTTGGCGATGGACTTCTCGCAAATTTGGTGTCTGTGAGTGTGTGTATATTTGTGTGTGTTTTATATATGGCTAGTTGAATGACCAGTGTACGCCTGAGACAATTTTAAAAAACCTAAAATGTAACACCGAAATCTCAAGCCATTTTTTTAAAATCGCGGCGGAAGCATTGTAATAAGATATAATATATATTAACACCCACAACCAAATCATACTGTTACAAAATTACAGTATCTTGTTTTTTGTTACAAAAGACTACAAAAGTTGGCTCATCATCATTTTTTTTCAAACAATATTAGAGCGATGGTCAAATTTTCCCAAGCACACACGAATTCCCAGCTAAACAACCGACTTACCGAAACCTGCTAAATGGAGTTAAAGGTGAGGAATTAGCACAAAACTAAGTGAATGAAAACTAAACACCACAAACAGCAAATCAGCAACAACCAATACAATAACAACAGAACAGATAATCACATAAATCTAGAGGACCGGCGGTTCGGCGCAGAACCTACAAGCAATGCGGGCCAAAGCAAAGGTTTACTGATAGCCCTTTGCTACTTGGTACAGTTAAACCCCTTCCGTTGCAACAAATGCACTAGAAGGTCTAGAACTGTGCAACCAATAGCAAACGAGCTCAGCCCCATCTAGCAGCCGACCTCTATCTGTACCATGCGCACATATCTTTACCATGTGCACATATCTTTTGACTCGAT
>JAUEJL010110033.1:0-12589 GCA_032274825.1 Drosophyllum lusitanicum | reverse complement strand
GCTCGCATTTTTATGCGCCATAAACTGAAATTATTCTTGCCCGTAAATTTCTCGATCATTAACATGGGAGGAGCCATTTCAAACCTTGAGTATTTTACAATTGTTTTTAGTGTTCTTATAAACCAAGAACCACTTTACTGAGAAAATTTAGTATCCATGTTGACTATTCTTTAATCAACGGTACTCATTTGGAAAACCGAAAGTAACCCTCACTGGTTCTTAATCCATAGTGTACTACTTCCCAACATTAATTGTTCCTCGATCAAAGAGAAAAAAAGTAAGGAAACTTTAATCATACACAACTTCCACTATTTGTCTTCTTCGATGGAAGCTATTCATTAAAAAAAACACCCTGGATTATTGTACCAATTCTCCGATTGAACACCACCACCGTGTTCTTTATCTGAGTTTTTGACTAAACTAGTGTGTTTTAAAAACTTATTTACCAAAATGGTGTAGTTTTAAAACTATTTACCAAAATGGTGTGTTTTTCTCTTAATTGGTTAATTATATAACTTAAACTAGTTATTATACCTAATACTAATTAGTTAATAAAATTCTCATTGATTCTTAATAAATGAGAATATATATTTTATCTAAACACCCCGTCTTCTTCATTTCACCGGCGACACATTTCTGCTCCCGGCCAATCCATCGGCTACTTCCTTTTCCGGCGAGACACATAGGCTCCTTTTTCCAGTTTTCCGGCGACACACACTTCAACCCCACAACCCACCCCATTTGCTCCCTTTTCCGGCGATGCACACACACTTCAGCTTCATCGAAACCCGTTTACAAACGGAAACTCGCAATTGAAACCCATGTGATGGAGATTAAGATGGACAAACCACAAATTTCAAGATTGGAGAAGATAAACAAACCATAAATCTGAAGGATTCGTGTGATGGAGATGGAGATGAAATTGCAAACCCAGGAACAGGAACAGTCCCTGGCGACCACCTCTCAGTCTGCCTCCGGCAACCACCTTCCGACGACACCACCTCCCTCTGCAACCGTTCCGCAACCGGAGCACCGTCGGACAGCGACAACAACGCACCGGCGGCGTACTCTGTCGCCCGATCTGATATTTTGAGAATGATCTTCACAAGCAGAGGCACGGTAAGCGCGTGAGACGCAAACCACAAATTTCAAGATTGAAGAAGATAAACTTACCATTTCACTGCCAAACTTACCATTTCACTGCCATGTTCGATGGTGCTGGAGATGGCGAGCCGCTGCCACGGTAGGTGGTGGAGATGAGAGCCGCTGCCACGGTCGGAGGTTGGTGGCCGGTAAGGAGATCTTCAACGATCGAGGTCATCTCCGTATGATGGTGATGCGGCGGTTGTGTGTGTGAGAGATAGAGAGATGGTGATGCGGCCGTATGATGGTGATGAGGCGGGGTCGTCAGAAGGTGGTCGCCGGAGGCAGGGACTGTGTCGCCGGTGAAATGAAGAAGACAGGGGTGTTTAGATAAAAATATATATTCTCCTTTATTAAGAATAATTTGATTAACTAATTAGTATTAGGTGTAATAACTAGTTTAAGTTATATAATTAACCAATTAAGAGTAAAACACACCATTTTGGTAAATAATTTTAAAACTACACCATTTTGATAAATAAGTTTTTAAAACACACTACTTTAGTCAAAAACTAATGGTGATGGTGTAAGGTTTACGCGACATGAAGTGAAGTCGTAGATCTCTAGAAGGAAAGTAGTCAGCGACTCAGCGCGTGCTCCAATCGTCAAAACATTTATTGATAAGAACAAAAATTTTCATTAATGGCTGCCCAAAAAATGGAGATGAAATCCGTAATTTCATTTCTTTTTGCAATCATCAACTGTGTTAATCTCGTCATAGCTCAATCAGCAGAGTACGGCGTCTACAAGTGCAGAAACAACGGTAATTTCACTACCACGGCATACCAAACAAACCTCGAAAACGCACTCGATTCGCTTCCCGTAAACGTCAAAAACCACGGCGGTTTCTACCATTCCACGGCCGGCAATAACACCGGTACACCAGTGAATGCCCTCGCACTTTGCCGAGGCGACATCGAACCGGAAGTCTGCGAGGAGTGTGTGAATAACTCGATCCCGTTGCTTCAACGGAACTGTCCTAACCAGAAGGAGGCGGCGGCATGGTATTCGAATTGTCTGGTGCGTTATTCGGATCGTAGGATACTCGGAGTGCTTGATAGTTGGACTTTTGGGGAGTTATTTAATACCGCTACAGTTCCCGATGTCGATGAGTTCAATATCGCTTTGAACAATTTGACCGCTAGGTTACAGGCACAAGCTGCCGCAGGAGATTCGTTTCGGAAATTCGCTATCGGGGATGTTACTTTTGGGCCGGATTCGTTGGTGATCTACGGGATGATGCAATGTACGCCTGATTTATCGAGGAATCAGTGTAGTAAATGTTTGAACGATACGATTACTGAGATTAATGCTTGTTGTAGCGGCAGAGTAGGAGCAAGGGTATTTTTTCCGAGTTGCTTTCTTAGGTACTCGAATGAACATTTTTACAACGATACTCCATCCATCTCCGCCCCATCGCCGCCGTCTATGTTCACTTCAGGTACCGTTTATCAAGTCGATTGTGTTAATCTCGATAGTCAATTCTTAGTTTCATGATCCATTGTAGTATTGTTATCATTTACACCCTATGTTTTGCGTATTAGAATTAAATAATTTCAATTAATAATAGTGGCATGTGATCTTAAACGAGATTGGATCTTTATAAATACTTCCTAATCAGGCAAAAAGAGCAACTCTGCAAGAACGATTTATATCGTCACTCCGGTAGTATGTGTTTCTCTGGGGTTGATTGGAATCGGTGTCTGGTTCTTACTTAGAAAAAGGCGGCGAAAGGACGGTGTGTCCAAGAATGAAACTACCAGCTTCTCCACTCTACTTGCAGAACAGAAGCAAACTTCAACTAATGACACTGGTATGTTTTGTATCCATAAACTGATCAATTTACTTTTCCAATAATCTTGCTTGAGACTTAACTGTAAATTAGATATTTAGATTCCAATGGTTCTTTCAATAACTATAAGAAAAACACTATAGTTTCAACTGGCAGTTTTGTACTTTTGGATATATTGTCCCATTTGTTAGTTTTTCTCTAGAACCGATCATTCTTACATAATATAGCGGTTTTCTAAGTATTATGGACGAGAGTGTGCTGTTTACTAAATAGAGGGTTAAAAGGCTCCTTCTATATAATCTTTGAACTTCAAAGTTTTGTCAATTTGATAGCTTGTTGTAATTGTTTAGTTGGAATGGAGATCGCAACGGTAGAATCTTTGCAATATGATTTGAAGACAATTGAAGTTGCAACGAACTTCTTTTCTCCAAAAAACAAGATCGGGAAAGGCGGGTTTGGTCTGGTCTACAAGGTACAATGTATTCCGTTTAATATTGCAGTGGAAGCTCGTATAGACTTTGTCTGGTATCTATAAAAAAATGTTTCTTTTTCCTTCCATAAATTTACAAGTGCTACTGCTACAACAGAATTCATGAAATATATAACATTAAAAAGCCCATGGATGTAAGGAAATTGTTAAACCATCTTTAGATTCCTACTATTATCACAATCTTAACGATTAGTCCTAGTTATAACCGTCTTTCATATGGTTTGCATAAGAATTTAGTTATTTATTCAAATTAAATTTACAGGGTGTTCTTGAAAATGGGCAAGAAGTAGCTGTGAAGAGACTATCGGAGACTTCTGGCCAAGGTGTTGAAGAATTCGTAAACGAGGCCATTTTAGTGGCGAAGCTTCAACATCGAAATCTCGTGAGGCTTTTGGGTTTTTGCCGTGAAGCAAACGAGAAGATCCTTATTTATGAATATGTTCCAAACAAAAGCCTAGACTACTTTTTGTTTGGTTAGTCCCATATGCACACAGCTCATGATCTGCTTAAGTCTTGTTGCCGGTTTATCATGCATTTGTCAGATCTAATTTGTGTATGACTGTCAATGTAGACTCTGTTAAGCATGGACATTTGGATTGGGCAACAAGATGGAAAATCATTGGAGGGATTACTAGAGGATTGCTTTATCTACACGAAGATTCACGACTACGAATCATCCATCGAGATCTTAAAGCTAGTAATATTTTAATAGATCAGGACATGAATGCAAAAATCTCAGATTTTGGATTGGCTAGGACCTTCGGTGCGGATCAAACTCTAGGAAACACAAAGAAAATTGCTGGAACCCTGTAAGTTTTTTTTACAACCCCATAATAGAATGAATTACGTCTATAGTAGAGAACCGTATAATATAAATTATATATCCTTGATTTTATATGTTTGATTATAGACAGTAATCATTTTATAACCTCTAATTTTGACACATCCTACCTGCTTACAGTGGATATATGTCACCGGAGTACGCCATGCACGGACATTTTTCAGTGAAATCTGATGTATTCAGTTTTGGTGTCATAGTTCTTGAGATTGTTAGCGGACGGAGAAACTCTAGCTTTTATCAACAAGATGATGTCGAGGACCTCCTACTCTTTGTAAGTAACCTCATGTGTTTTCATTACATTCACTGAATTGGCAGATATGAGTTGTTTTTCTATATTTCAAACGGGTCTAATGACTCATGCAAACAACAACCGTTGTACATTACCGGATCCCGTATGAGCGGGGTATGGGAAAGGTAAGATGTAGACAGCATACCTCTCTGCCTCTACATGTGGATAGAGAAACTACATCCGAAAACAATTCAAGAAAGGAGTATAAGACAAATGTGTCCAACACATTTGTAGTCTTTGTTAATGCATAAAACCTTGTCATACAGTTTTATTCAAATATTTAATTATTTTTGTCAAAATCAATGAATAATTTATCTATAACAAAGTAGACAACAAAGTGTTTTACGTCAACCCGTCCGTTTTGGCCTGCTCTAGAAAATGACCAACATGTTTGACCTGTTAACGGTTTAAAAAGCATCTCTAATACATTAGTGTATTCCGGCATCTCAGGCTTGGAAGCAATGGACGGGTGGAAGACCTTTAGAGCTGTTGGATCGAACACTTGCTGAAGCTTATTCAGAAAATGAAGTTATGAGGTGCATCAACATGGGATTGTTATGTGTGCAAGAAGATGCAGATGCAAGGCCTTCCATGGCATCTATTCTCAACATGCTTAATAACAGCTCTATTACTCTACCTGAACCTAAAAAACCACCATATTTTCTTTCAAAAGGGCTCTTCCTAGAAATCTCCGGCGATGTCGACAAGTCAATTCCTACAGTTAATTCTGTGGACGGATCATCAACCGCAAAAATGCATCCTCGATAACCGAAAAAAGATATTTGCGAATTTGTGATTATGTGAAGTGTGTATATACATAGGATCATTCCATTGTAACGATCGTCAAATTACCCATTTTCCCTTTGGGGTCTTGATCATTCATGTTTAGCTTCAACTCGGGATGATTGACCTAAAACACAATTACAAAGATTAGACACATTATTCCGAGCTTAGGGAGAGAGAAAGTGCATCTCTTACTTTCAAAAACTTGTTTATTTATTTTTGTTTATTTTATCTGCATTTGTGACCGATGTGAATTACACAATATATCTAAAGATATTCTTTTAGGATTCACTGGGACAAGCAAAGAAAGATTTAATGTTAAACTACAGTTTCCATGTATCCAAAGCATCTTCAAAAGAAGTCTCTCCTCATGCTTTCAAGTTTTTTTAGAAACCCCGACGAGTTTTATTGTTTCTCCAGTTTTTTCCGAACATCTTCAATTAGTACGTGGTACCCAAGTGGATAAAAGAAACATGTTTGCCTGCCCCTGATGGGAAGACAATGATATGCAGCCCAGCCCAGTAAGCGAGAAGCTTGGCTGGCAACCGAGAATGTAGGTAAAGGTTGGAGTTCTTACCCTCGTGGTCTTGGAATTCTATAGGCCAACATCTCCTTGGTAATACGGATCTACTTTAATAGATCATACGGATTCAGAAAAAAGCTTCTTTTTTTATAAAATGTTAATTAATACTTGCAAGATGCTATAAAAATACAACCAACAAAATATGAATAATTAAACACCATACAAATCATGTTAACCCTAATAGTATCTAACACAACAGGACGACACTGACCAACCTAACCAAAGCTCGCAAAATCACATAAGGAAAGGAAAGCCCATTTGTTACATTTCGGAGTGTCTAAGAATGTTTCCTTTGACTAATCCAAGAATGTTTGCATTTATTTCATAATGTTTTTTTAATTAATTTCTTGTTTTTGAACCGATGAAAATTGTGAATCTTGTTTTGAAGATGGATCTAATACATGTTACTCCACATTTGATGAAGAAGACAATGAACGGAAACTGAAACCTAGAACTGTAGATAAGAACATTCAAGAACTCAATGGACAATAATTGAACACACAAACACTCTTTTCGATTAGGGCATAACATGTGATTTCTAGGACCGTGATTTGAGTTTTTTTAACAACAAAAGAAGGGATACAAGGACCTAGAGCTTCAACATAGTCATTACCCTTACTACAAGCTTGATTACTTCTTAATTTAGTTTTCTTAGCGTTAGTACATCAAATAGCAACTTTGTTGAAGTTTAATATATTAAAATGCAAATGTAAAATTTAATACATTTGAAGTAGTTTATCCTTTTTTTTAGTTATTGCGTTATTAAAGTATTTTTGTCATCTCCACAACCTTAGAACATTGTGCACACCACCATTCACCAACCCCACTTCCAAGATTACTAAACAACGTCACCATCTTCCCCAACTAATGGTCTAACAACACCATCCCAACCTCCATAAAACACTCACAAATACCACCAATCGATGAATATGCAAACATTAACGCATCTAAATCTTGGCGAACATACAAACCAAGGTCGGACTTGTATGGTAGCAAGGGTTTAGCCTACGCCACTAGTCAATTTCACTTGCATAGTGTAACTTCCCTTTTAAATTTGTATTGTTTTTTATCGGTGCTATCTGTCCAATAATTTTGTGTTACATCTACTACTAGTCAATTTGAGCAATGAGTCCGCATCTAATACAACCACAACACACACCAACACAAAACTCATTTCTTAGACCATCTCGCTATGTCTATATCAAAGTCCTAGTCTCTATTCATAAATCACAACCTAAAAAGCACATACAAGTACGTAAAACCACAAAATCACCAAAACACGTATATTGAAACCCTCTCCATATCTATTCATAACTGGACAACCAAAATCTTCATAAACACACATCAAAGTTATAAACACGGACATACACCTAAATGCTGAAATCAAAAACCACACCATGTATTGGTTTTTCGAAGTGGGCTTCGATTTAGGTTTGGTAATGAGGCTCACCTTCTTGTAAGAGGTCTTCGATGTTAACTTGAACTAGGTTTGAGTGGTGCTATTTGACGCCGATAATGGTGGTGGTTGTTAATGCTGATGGTAATAACTAGAGATGTCTCGTATGTATGTAACTGGTGATAAGGATGACCAAAAATCTTAGATGTGTGCATATGCGACTTAGGTTTCCGTGTAAATTTGGTAAAAAGTATGAAAAGAAAAGAAAAATTATCATTTTAAAATATTAATGTAATTTCCAAAAACTACAGGGAGGAAAAGCGAAATTTCTCAAACCACATGATTGATTCAAAAAATGTAATCTAATGTGTAAGATGATAAAGAAGTTGAATGACATAGTATTGACAAGAGAAATGATATATTCTTCTATTTTTTATTTTTATTTTATCTTCTTACCTACTTAATGTTTAACATGTGTAAGGTACTAATTCTCTTTTCTCATATCATCCCTTGATCTTAACAATTATCTTAATCAAATGAGTAGGAGGATAAATAGATCATTGGTCAGCCTTTAGATCATTGGTTGGTTTAATCTCATCTAGGCCTATCTTTCGAGCCATAAACACACACGTCCCTTAAATTTACTTGAGCCCGATCCTTTACACACACACACACACACCCCTTCTATCTCTCTCTCTCTCTCTCTCTCTCCTCTTTCTAACTCTCTTCTTTCTCTTATATATATACATATTAAAATAATAATAAAAAGTAAGATTTTATTAGACTATACTATCTTTTGGGTTGGAAAGAAAAAGATAATAGGAATATGATGTGGTGATAATATGACATTCAGGTTGGCTAATCTAAAAGAGAAGTCATACGGATGATCTTATTGTTTTATCATAAACATAAATGCTTTGTAAAAGGATGATGATCTGTTTAAAACAACCTGTTGGCATACATAATAATTAAGACCTTTTTACCTCTATTAACTTATTACCTATTAACCGCATTCATAAATTCATTGACATAATAGTTTAAAAGACAACTTTATATTGTATATGACAAAAACTTAAAAAGTTGGTGCAGAAATTGTCACTTTTTATAAAATTATATTCATGTAAATATAAAATTGAAATAAGAAGGATACGTGGACGGTGCTAATCTACAAAAAGAAACACGATAGCATGCAATATAGCAAATCCTACATTAAATTTTTCTGTCGTGGACCGGGTCTACAAAGACCGACCCAAGGACTTTTATTAGCTAGGGGTCTAGGGTGCTGACTTTGACAGAACATTCATTTATAACAAATTATTATTATAAGGTCATCCTTTTCCTTTCTTAAACCAAACCAATGTTACATTACTTTTACATCAGTTTTTTTTACTTTTTTCTTCCTAATCCGAATTAACTCAAAACCCAAGTATAACCCTTTCCAAATCAACTCAAATATTTTTCTCTCTCCTCACTCTCACTAAAAAAAGAAAAAAAAAGAAAAAGGCTGCAAGTTTCATCGGGTTGGCGGACCCTTGGTGAATTTTTTTGAAAGGAACCCGAAACCCCTGTAGGGGTATTCCCGAACCTACCCCTTGAACCCAAAGGAACCCGAGACAATTCGGGCATGCTATACGCATGGACTAATCCAATAAAATAAAATATCAAGAGGAATATCAAATTAAAAATAAATAAATATTAAGAAAAAATTCGGATTAAAAATTAGTAATAATTATAAATATATAAATTAATTTAATACTAATAATATTACATTCAAAGCAATATAAGCTAATAAGCATATATTATCCCTGATCTTTTTACAGTGTTAGTATTACTAGGTTTTCCTTTTTTCTTAATGGGTTTATTTTTGCTGTTAACCATCAGATTATTATTATTATTATTTTAACCTGAAGTCTTTCCATAAAAAAAAAAGGTCTCTGCCATAAGTTGGTTTTTTTTAACGACAAAAAGGAAAAAACTAGAAAAGGAACTTCGATATGACCGTCACTCCCGTCTAGAACCTAATTTTTATTAAAATAGCCATAAGTTGGTGGATGAGTGTTTATTACGCCTCTTTCATACCCTGTTATCACAAAATTAAATGTTTTCGCTTTTGTTGTTATTGTGATTTTCCAGCTAATGTAATAGCTAGCAGATAATTATAAAGTGTATATTAATTTCCATCATAATTATTCAACAAGGCATCAGTTAAAACTTCAACAAAATCATATACTATAATTTAAAATTTAGTTTGTTATATAAATCAAATCAATCAATAACATTTAACTAATTAAATTAACCATAGAACCAAACCTTAGAAAACGTAGATATTTTGTTCATCAAACAAAATCAATCATACCTAGTCAAGTTTTAACAAATTAACTTAATCATCAACAAGTTTCCAAATTATCTAACAACATACAGAAAATAATCAATCAAATAAACAAACAATTAGCCAAGCCCCAGAAATGTAGAAATTTGTTAAACAAGCAAATCAATCAATTGATAAACTAAGAATTGAAGACAATTATCAATTGATTAACTACTCAAGTATTAAACTAAGACAAGAATTAATAAGTAAAGCAACTGAACCTAGAAATTTAGAATTAACCAATCAATTAATGGACTACTCAAGTACTAAGCTATTTAATTATCAAGCACACTTAAGAAATCAAATTAGACTTAGGGTTTGAGCTATTCACTACTAATTTGGTAAGAGAAAAGTAAATTTAAACAACAAATATTGATAATTAATTAGTTTTAATTACTTAAAATCTTAGACAACAAAATAAACAAATTGGGTATAAATAGTTAATTCAACTGAGTCAAACTATTAAAAGCAGGCTCGTTAATCATAGGTAGCATTTATACAAATAGACGAAAATTATGTGCGAGAAATTAAAGAGGTTGTCAGGACTATCACAAGCTACCATGTAGTCGCGCCCCAGATCGTGGATACAAGTCCTTCCCAGAAATATCACTTGCTTTGGATTGTTGTAAAGTTCTAGATTGAGTTTTCGAACTATTAGAATCACTCATGCTTGAAGTGTAATATTTGAGTAGTTTTTTCGGATTAGTGCTTGTATGCCCGAAAAAAGCAGGCTTTGATGGGATTGCAAGGCTTAGAGAGGAGCTACCAAGCATAAGAATGACCGAACCCATGGTTGGCCTGTCAGAAGCTTCTTCCTGAACACATAAAAGGCCAATGTGGATACATCTGATCATGTCACGTACGGAATCTGAACCATCTCTAAGAATTGAATCAATCAAACTTGAAACCGTTCCACCTCGCCAACATTTCCATGCCTAGGAAATACAAATTACAACATGGGAATTTCAGTTTGAAATCAATTTCCGGGAAATAAAAGCACTGTAAGTAAATAAAACATTCATATTGTCTTAAAATATCGTTTAAGTAAAAATAATTTATGTATTTGAAATGACAGAGGTCAAAACTTACATGGGTAAGAAGATCCTCGATCACCACTCCGTCTTGGAAACTATGGTTATTTCGACCGGTTACAATTTCAAGTACTAACACACCAAAACTAAAGACGTCTGACTTTGTTGAGAATTGTCCATGCAATGCGTACTCGGGCGCCATGTATCCACTAGCAGTACGAGGAGAATAGTTGTGTTAATTAATTAGTACATCAACAAAAGTTTTGTTTATTTTTTTCATATTTAGAGAAAAAGAGGGAAATCTATTCTTGTGTCACTAATGAACATTATTTTGTAATTAAGATTAACTTTGTTTTCTTTTTCGCAAAAGAAATGGTCATGTCCGGTTTTAGTGGCCGATTTTGGCATACAAGGTGACAAAAGTATTTGCATCACAATTTTGAATGGAGACTTACTAGCTTCTCACAATTCGACAAGTGTTGGCTTGGGTTTCTTCAGGTGTGAACAACCTTATCATACCAAAGTCAGCTATTTTAGGCGTCATTTGGGAATCCAACAAAATGTTACTAGCTTTGAGATCTCGGTGAATTATCTTCAGTCTTGAATCCTCATGTAGATACAGAATTCCCTTCGTGATACCCACAATTATTTCGTGTCGTCTTTCCCAATTAAGAGTCACACGCTTGAATATTGGATCTAAAGTAATTTCGGTGAGCAAAAAATGAATAAATGTATAAAAATTATCATAATTCTTCATCAATTAAGAGCAAACTTACCGAATATAAACTTGTCTAGACTTGCATTTTCTACAAACTCATACATCAGAATACGTTCAGGACTTTCTAGGCTAGAACCTAGCAGATTATTATTTACATAAATATATAAAACATGTATGTATATAAATATATAAAAAATAAGTTATTCGTCTAATTTAACTACTAAATAATTCGTAAAATAATACAAAAGAAAGTTTGCATTTGTATCAAGTCTAGATAAAATAAGACTATTTTATTAGAGCTAATTTTTCTTGAACAAAACCTATTACATTTTGCTGTATCACATGTAATAACTTTAAAGCCTTATAACAACTCTTATTTACATTTAAAACTACCACTCTCATATATTTGAAATTTACTCCCCTCATTCCAATATTATTTCCCTAAATTTGTAGCTTGTTTTCTAAACTAAGTCTAATAAAAACAATAAAACTAATTTCCATAGAAAGTAAATTTAGCATAGGGAGATGTGACATGAGAAATCAAAATCTCATGATTTTTTTATAAATTTACTAAAATGACCTTCAAAATCTCATAAGAAATTGCATGCGGAGTTTGCAAATTGATAGTTAAGATAATTCTCATTAGGCTATAATCGCAACAACATAATTTATATACAATTGTTAGGGATGGCAAAAAAACCCGAAACCCGAATTAAATGGGACGGGGCGGGGCGGGGCGGGGCGGGGCAGACGTTATCAGGGAACGGGGCTGGGATCGGGGTTTTTTCGGGTTTCGGGGTAGTGACTGGGGATGTCTTCCCCCGCCCTGCCCCGATTATATATTATATTTATAATTTTATGTATTTTATTTATATTTTTATTATTTAATATGTATATATATACATAGATAATTTGTATTGTATTTTATAGACGGTTTTACAGCCGAAATATTTGTTTTTCAACTGTATTTTCGTGTTTGCATTTTGTATTTTTGTGAATGGATGTACAAATTTCGGGGCAAAAACGGAGAACGGGGCGAGGATCGGGGTAACACTACAAGAAATTAGGGTTTTTACGAACACATAATTTAGTCACACATTTTAATGTGTAGGTAAATATCCACACATAATTTGTATATGTGTGGGTAATTAAAAT
>JAUEJL010110022.1:0-12589 GCA_032274825.1 Drosophyllum lusitanicum | reverse complement strand
ATTCTAAAATATTTTATAATCATTTTAAATTCCTTTTTAATTATAACCAATAACGTTTAACTTTATTACCATTAATTATAACAATAATGATTGATAACTTATATAATAAATACAATCACACATTTTCATATCACGATACCACGTTTCTGCCGTCAAGTCTGCACTCCCACTCGCGTCGATGTTTCCATTGCTGGTTAATTAGAGTGTTAATGTCGTACGTCGTCATTTTTAAAATTCACATTTTATTATTATTTAATACGTTTTTATTAATGTTTAATATTTATTATCGTTTAAACCAATCCGTGTATCACACGACATTTAATCTAGTAATATAATATTTTATTATTTCATTTTTTAATAAACTAGTTGTAATTTTAAAATTTTTATATATCGTATTTTTTATTTTTTATTTAATATTCATATGTTTTTTATTAATTTTAGTTAAATAAACGAAAGTTGAAAATATAGGAAACAATGAAGAAACATGAATATTTTTTTTTATTGTCAAGTAATGTAGCTCTTAAGTAACATGAAGTATGGGAAGTTCGAAACACGAATACTTCTCTTGTTCTTGACATTTATACGATTAGACATGTTTATCTAGTTGTGTAATAGTATGTTATTCTCGATAATGTCTTTTAAAAATTATAAACTAGATTTTACACGTCATCGGTTGAACCATTCAAAAAAGAAAATCATTCTACATAACTATATCACAACTTATTGCTCTCATAAACATATAAATGAATAAACATTGAAATGATCAAATCACCTCTTATTTTTAATTGTTTGTAAATGTAACATTACCGTCAGTACCTAATTTATGAATGTTAAGGGTACATATAAATTTTCATTATAGTTAAAGTTAATTACATGGATGATCTTTTAAGATATGCAAATCACACATTCAGTATTTTATTTGAAAATCTTGTAAAGTCAGTCTTTAATTTTCAAAAGTTAAACACGGATAGTCCTTTGTCTGTTAAACAAATGTTAAACTTTTTAAAATGACTATATTACCCTTTAAACAATCAGTCCTTATTCAATATCTTTAATTTTAAATCATTTAAAAGATCATTTTGCTATTGAATTAAATGTCATATTACATAGGGTATTTTTATTTCAATTTAAAAAGAAAATCAAACACCTCTTATTAATTAGGACACACACACTCTCTCTAGGTCACCGTTGATCGTTCTTTAGGTCACTGTCGACCCTCACCGACCAAAGCATCATGCGACACAAGTACCGCAAGGGGGCCTGTCGAGGGTTTTTGTTTCTGTCATTGGTGGTTTCTAACTGTTACTAACCGACTAGCCTAAAAACAGGTTTGTGACACATTTAGTTCACCACCCCCTTTTTTATAAAATCGATTTCGTATTTGTTTAATATGGTTTTGCAGTTTTGATAGATCAAATTCGGTGGTGAAGTTTAATTAGGGTTCGTGTTAGGGTTTGATTTAGATTGTTTTTCTCATATATGTGGTGTGTGTATGCGAAAGATATAAGTCAATTCTGGCATGTGTTCATGTTCGAGAGAGAGAAAGGATCTATGTGTGCTTGATTTCACGTGTGTGATAGAGATCTCAGAGTGGTTATACAAGGAGTGTTAAGATAGTACTAATAATAATAATATTAATAATAATAATAAATTCATTTTTATGGTTTTTGATCAATTACTATTATTATCATTATTATTAGAGTTAATTACATTTTTTATTCCTGTGGTTTAGTGTTTTTTACGGTTTTGATTCATAACTTTTTATTTTATGGTTTTGGTCCATAAACAATCAAACTGCTTACGAATTTGGTCCCTAACCAAACTTGAATAGTTGAATACCAAACTACCCATGGCCAATTTTTCTTCAATTTTTAAAGTTTTTAAAAATTAAAAAGAATTTAATTCACTCTTTGTCCTCTACCATAGTTCCCCCACTACCTTTATCTGTCTCTTATTTCATCTATCTCAATATCTCTTTCTCATGACAAATCTCTATCTCTCTCTTACCTTTCTCCACTAGCGACCATCACCACCGTCATATGCAACAACACCCCAGCCACCAAATATCCCAGACTCTCTACCGCTATATCTCCATCTCCATTCAGCAACCACACTCTGGCCATCAACTAGCCAACGAGATCGAAGGTTTGGGTTTCAACTGATGTAGATCTGAGTGTGTGTGTGATGAAGAACATGTGTAATACTCGTTACCCAATTTCAAGATTTAAATTTATTTAGCATCTAGAAAATAATAAAAAGATGATTTTTGTGTATTTTCACATTAATGGGCTTTTAAGGGCTTAATGAGGGTTGGGCCGCATACAAGGGTATACCCAACTAGGGCGTAACACCCTAGGTTTCTCTTTACCGTAGCCGCTTGAAGAACTGGTGTGGGTAGGGTGTGTTGTGCGTGAGTCTGCCGAGAGGAGGAAGAGGAGTCTTGAAGCCGTTTCTTCATCAAACTTTGTGGAATCGATTGTAGTATCATCAGTATAGTGTTCCTTCTCCCTCATGGTTAATCTCTTATTAGTTTTACAACAAATATTTAAGATTTGAATGGTTTTTTGTTGGGTTTTGTTTGGTTTTAGAGGGCTCTCATAATCGAGAGCAAAAAGGGATCTTAGAGAGTTTAATAGTTGATAGAAAATTAAACGAGAAGGATCCATTTAATTGAAACCTGGAACCTTTAGAAACAAAAATGGATTGGAATGATAGAGTTTTGATTAAGTTGGACTTTGGCCAAGTCAACTGTGTGTATATGATTACAAATGTTCTTGGGAAGGGGAATGTGAATCGCAAATTAGCCTAATGGAAATGAATCACAAATCACATGGAAGGTTGAATCGCAAATCATTTTGTATGGGGGGAATCGCAAATAAGTAAGCTAAGTAAATCGCAAATTAAGATTTCCAAGTGAATTGAGTTTTCGTCGAATCGCAAATTAAGTTTTCTAAGTGGAATCGCAAATCAAATACAATCGTAATTCATTAGTAGATTGAAAATCGCAAATTGGGCTTCAGAGCCAAATCACAAATTGGACTTAATGGTCAGATCGCAAATCAAGATTTAAAAAGGGAATCACAGATTAACCTTATGTTATGAATCGTAAATCACACAATTCTTGTATGAAATTATAGCGTATGAGGCTTTATGAGATATGACTGTAATTGTAGGTGTTTGTCAATCATCGACCTATCTTCGAATACTCGTGACGAACCCTAGTTAGCAGTTAATCTATGAA
The DNA here is from genome assembly GCA_032274825.1 of Drosophyllum lusitanicum. Classification (NCBI taxonomy): domain Eukaryota; kingdom Viridiplantae; phylum Streptophyta; class Magnoliopsida; order Caryophyllales; family Drosophyllaceae; genus Drosophyllum; species Drosophyllum lusitanicum. Next base: position 9,348 of record JAUEJL010110022.1, on the reverse strand, counting down.
TCAGATGAGTTTCACTAACTTACTCATTTTACTATGATAGGTACATGCTTGGTAGGTGCATGTGTGTAACCTTTATAAATAGATGTATAATGATGATGTGTTGTTGGAAATCTGGGAGGCTACATAATTTATATATCCATTATATGTGTTGTCTACGTGTGTGCTTATGTGTTGTTGAATATTATGATGTGAATCGATAACCGAGGGGGTTATTTGGATGCCAGTGGGAATCGAAATCGAGTTGACCATCATGCCAGAGCGAGGCAATTGTTAGATGCTGGTGGGCATCAAGATCGAGTGGAACGTTATGCCGGAGTGAGGCAGTTGTTGGGTGCATGTGGGCATTAAGATCGAGGGTACCATCTGTTCTAATATGACGAGATGCACTTTGATATGTGTTACTTGCGGTGTGTGCTATCCGCTATAAGGTGTAAATACTGTGTGAGTTCGTTAAGCTTTGTGCTTATCTTTGTTTGTTGTTTATTTTAAGAACCGTCTCGTGTGGGCAAGGCACCGGTGTGATAACATTTCTTCCGCAAACGTTTTATAACTCTGATGTTTTATTCAAACAATGATTTTTAATTTGAACCGTAAGTCCTGTGTGTTGGGCAGGTGTGAAACTACCGAATTGTTTACATAATATATATATATATGTGTGTGTGTGTGTGCAGGTGAATTTTTTTTTAAAAAAACTAGGGCGTCACGACATGGGTGGAAATGAAGAACCTCGAAACCCAGATTATGGGTTTAGGTCTCGACCGATGCACATGTTGTTTTGGATAAAAGGTTTGGTACCCTCCCCTCTTTCTCTTTCGAAGCAAATCTGAACCAGTGACAATGGTTTTGGCTGATGGAGTGTGTACACGTGACAGTGGTGGTGGTGGTGGAATTAGGTGGAGAGAAAGAGTACGAGAGAGAGAGAGAGATACATATGTAAGAGAGATGATAAGAGATTTCAATGAGAAAGGGTAAGAAAGAAGAAGTGTGTGTGTGAGAGGGTACGGTGGTGGCGGTGGCGGTGGAAGTTGCTGACGGAGAGAGAGATGAAGCTTTTTCTTTTGAGTAAAAAAAGATGAAATTAGAAAGGAATGGGTGGCGGTGTGTGCCAATGAAGAGAGTTAGAATATGCTATTTTTTAAAATTGAAAAACTTATTTAAAACAAATAAATCATTGAGAAAAAGAATAAAAAAGAGGGTAGGGGCATTTTTATCCTTTTAGTTTGGCTACGATTAAATTCGTAAGAGGTTTAGTCATTTATGAATCAAAATTGTAAAAATAAAAAGTTATGGACCAAAATGGTAAAAACTATAAAACCACATAGACCCTTGAAGCTACGGTGGATTATAATCTACAAAAAAAAACTATATTACAAGCTAATAAAACATATGTTTTTTTATACGAATCAATTTTATAAGTGAAATAATCATCTTCTTTATTATTAATATTAAGACTAATAATGCCTTTATTTTGATTTAATTTTAAAATAAAAAATGAAAAATAACACACGTCAACATTAGTAATCAACCACATATAATCTACCACAACAAATTACAAAATTAGATACAAGCAATAACATCAATTCAAAAACATGAAATAATATACAATATTAACATCAATTATTAAGAGTAATAATATACTCACAATCTTATTAAATAATAAATTAAATATAAACATTAAAACATCTAAAATACCTTTTATTTAAAAAGTATATAAGTATAACGTCACCTTTAACGAGTCGTTAAAAATTACAAGAACCGCACGAAGACATTTGTGATTTCAGTTTGAGCCGTTTTCTGAAAAGCAGGTTTTTTACTTTTTACCCTAAAAATTCAAACACCAAAAATCAAATTTCCACAAACAATTCAAATCTGTCCAAAACCATTTGTCTTGTCACCGATTGATCCTCATGCTTGTCTGAACAGGTATGACCAATTTCTTTTTCAAACCAAACACTACTACTTCTACTTCTAGATAGATAGACAGATGCAAAATATGTCTGAAACCACCGCCATCATCAATCGAACCGCCACCGTCGTCAAAACAGAACCTCTGTCAACCACCGCCATGGCTGCAACTAATGAGCTGGTCGACGAAGATGCGTTTCTATCAAAATCCGAGTTATTAGCTCGTGAAGAGGTGCTTAAACGACGATCTCGTAGATTGAAGCAATTAGTTAGGGTTTATAAAGATCATTACTGGTATATGATGGAAGAAATGAGATTGAAGTACAGAAAGTATTATTGGGAGTACGGCAAGAGTCCGTATCAAGAGGATGAATCAGCAAAAGAAATGGATTTGGGAAAAAATGGTGATGATTGTGGGTTAGGGTTAGATGTTAGTAATGATTCGAATCGATGTGCTGTTCATGGATGTAAATCAAAGGCTATGGCTTTAACAAAGTTTTGTCATTCTCATATATTGTCTGATCCAAAACAGAAACTCTACATGGGCTGCAATTATGTGATAAAAAGGTATATTCTTTCTTACTCCCTTTTTGTTTTGCTTGATTTTTTGGAGTTTTTTTTTTTCGTTTTGAATTGAATAAGGGTTTAGTTTCTACATGAAATGATGGAATGTTTGGGGTGTTTACTATGATTATTTGATGTCAAATTTGGTACTTTGGGTGAATGTTTGTAATGCTAACTTTGCAAGATAGATAAGTAAGGCATGGAGCTAGTTTTACACATGGTATGAACCTGACAGGGGCAGTATATGATCAGCCAAAAGGCGTAAACTTTTTGATGTTGCAAGTGAGGGTGAACTTTTATGTGTATCCTGTATTTTTATTTTTGTGTGTGTGGTGGGGGTGGAGGGTTGGGATTGCTTATTAAACCTGCTTTTTTGCTTATTCTGCTTGGGTTTTGATAACATCCTTAAAGGGTTGTGGTTAAAAATGCTTTTCATGCTTAGTACTTTTATGCTTAGTCAACCTGGTTATTTGCTTGTACCACTTGGGTTTTGAAAGGATTTGGTAGAGAAACTCAAGCATGCTACAAAGCTTTGCCTTTTTACTTGATTGGATTTTTGCAATTTGGGCATTTTAAGCAATATGATCCTAAAGATAGCTTATATATAAGGAAGGGGATTCCTACTTTCTTTCTTCTCTACAAATTGTGATATTTCGACTTCAAATATCAAATATAATCTTGTTTTCTAAAGTGATGTGGATATAATTTCTGAGGAAAGAAAGTAACTGCATCAAGAAACATAGGAAGTTCCGTAAATAAACTAGAAATTGATTTTTAACATAAAAAACATGATCAAATATGATAGCTGAAAACTTGGCAGATTCAACTTCAACATTCAAAGGCAAGGGAGTGGTAGACAAGGAAAATGCATTTACAATATCATTTATATTTTTACAGCCAAGGAAAATTTAATCTGGTTTGTAAATGCTTTTTGGAGTATTCTGTAAAGTCTTGATTTATGGTGGTTTACCTAATACCTACTATTCCTCCATGTTTGTTGCTTATTATTTTTTTTGACGGTTCATATTGTTGTTACAATCTATTCACAAACATGCCAGAAGATTATATACTTATAAGTGATCCCTATTATTTGAACACTTATAGATTGCTCTGCTAACTCAAAATATTTTCGTTTTCTAAACTCGTATCTTTGTCCTTTAAATGTGCTACTTATTGTTTGAGAGTTTTACAAGTATATCTAGTTTAGCGAATTTGTTTAAACTGTGCTTATACACCAAAATCTTAATATATAAACATCGTTATTTATCTTTATCTCCTTCATCAGCTCACAAGCAGGACCTATACTTTGTGGGAAACCAATTCTTAAATGCACAGTTCCAACTCTCTGCGCCCCTCATTTCCAGAAAGCAGAAAAACATGTTGCAAGGGCTCTTAAGAAAGCAGGATTAAATGTATCCTCTACAAATAAGCTTGCTCCAAAATTTCATGTCATAATTGCGGAATACGTTTGCCAAATTCAAAGTAATAGAAGAATCGCTGAAAAGGAAATTAAAGAGAATCTTGAAATTAAAGAAGAAGACATCAGCATCTAACTTGATGGAGCTCTGAAGTGAATCTTTCCCTTGCTATGCCGATTTTTGTGCATTGAAGGTATTAAATTGCTCTTTCTCTCTCTCTATCTCTCTCTCATACGCACACACGCTTGCTCTCTGTCACGCACACACACACACTCACTCACTCTCACACACACACGTTAAGACATTCTCGTGTTTGGGATTGCTTATTAGAACTGCTTGTCAGCTTATTGCATTTTCATACGAGTATACAAAAATAAGTTGTTCTAAGGGTGTTTGGGATTCTGCCTATTTGTGTCTGGAAGAAGTTGTTTTCAATAAAGTAATAAACCCTTTATTTCAGACTGCATATTTCAAATACCAATAAGCAGGTAAACAGTATGAATTAAAAATCCCAAACACCCAAACACCCATTAATTCTTGTAAATGAGCTGCATTTTGACTTTTTAATGTCAAACCTAGTACCTGTAAAACATAACTATAGACATTGTTAATTATTTACAAGTTAAAATTGGCAACAATAATGTCTTTACTAGTTCTCCGTATGTGAATATTTTTGAACCTGAGATGATCTTGCCTTGCTGCATATTATTTAGCTGTTCCCTAGAATATGTCGCGTATGCATGCCTGTTTACTATGTGAGCAGTGGGCCACTGCAATGTTACTTGTTTTTTACATAAATTTTTGGGCTAGGGCCACAAACTATCCTAAGCTGGACTAGCAAGCTGGCAATAGGTCAAAACGATATAGCTGAGATGATCTTTCCTTGCTGCGTATTATGTAGCTGTTGCCTAGAATATGTCTTGTATGCATGCCTAGTTTACATAAATTTTTGGGCTCGAATAACTCACAAACCATCCAAAGTTGGACTAGCAAGTTGGCAATAAATCTATATATATTGAAACAGGCCTGAACAGGTTGAATTGACCACAAACCTGTTTCTGTCCATTTGTGGCACATGTTTCATGGATCAGTTATGATAAGAAACAGTATCATTACCATAATGATATAATGCTTTGAATAAAACCAATTAGGAGGTTGTATGCATTTAAAAGAGTTTCGGTGACTTTCACCCATTCGACCCAGTTTCCTTTTAAGCTTCTTTTTTTTAACATATCCTTTTAAGCATCTATTTCTTTATTTAACCCAAATGGAATGCAAATACGTGTTGATTTTTTCATTTGCGTAACCCACCTAGGGGGTTCCCAGCCGACCAGTCTCACAGCAAGATAGAGGTGGTAAATCGTTTACCACACAGCCAAAAGGCATTGAGCTTTCCTATATTCTTAGGTCAAAAGTAGATAAAAATGTTTGTATACATTTATAATATTTCAGTTACATATTTAAATCTAATATCTATTGATCACATACTTGTACTTTCATGACCATAAATTACTTGAATTGTTGCCCCATTTTATCAAATTGTTAACTGCAAGTTGTCAATAATAGTTGAGATTTTTTTTACTTTATTCTAAATTGACTATTTAAATCAGCTGTATGGAAAGTAGATGAAATGATGTAACTTGTATAATTAGGAAGTAACTGATGGCTTGTTGGAAATGTAACCGATTACGAGTGTATATTTTGCAGGGACACTGTAGAATGTGCATTTAGATTGATTTATCTGTCCATTAACAGTCATAGGACACTGCTACCGCTACTGCTTCAACGACAACTTCGGTTTCGCTTTTGATGCTACACACCATAGCTACATTGTTGTAGTTTTAGTAACCTCTTGAATTTCAAACAACATTGGTTGATCATAGGATGTTTATGTATGTTTGTTGAAATATGTTGTTGCAATTTTTTATTTTTTTTTGTTTCAACAGCTTTTGAGTCTGTCAATTGAAATTATAACTTATATGCAGATATCAAAAATGTTTTTTTTTTTACAATACAAGACTAGAAAACTTGTCCCTGGTGGTTTAGTAGTCGGGATTCGGGAACATGCAACGTAAGATGGAGGTCAGGGTTCGAATCCTGGCTCTGTTACCCTTGTCTCCTGTTGATGAGTGATTCACTAGGGTGGGTTACTAAAAAAACTCAAAACATGAACAATGGATGTTGTAAAATCATGTTTTCCCCCCTTTCCTTTTGGAACCATGTTTGTTATTATTATTATTATTGTTTTCCTTTCTTGTGTTTTGGATCTTTCATGGTTGTTTAAAAACAAATGTTTAGGCCTTACAAAACCTTTCCTATCTTCTTTACTCCAAATATCATTTATGAGAAACTTGGCATTAGTTTCTTGATAGCTGGGATGGACTCTTTTTAAGTGGATGGCTTAATTTTATTTTTTAGTTATATATTAGAAAATTTTATTTATAGGCTAAAATTTAGAAACAAAAGACAATAACAATCCGAGTTCAAATAAGTCCATTACACAATAGACGATGGCGAATTTGATTTATGGTTTTGGTTAACCAAAGACAATAACAATCCGAGTTCAAATTTCGGTTTTTCAATTGTGGTGCCGTCACGGAGGTTGGTTGTAGGAGAACAGTTGTAGACGAGGAGGGATGGTCTTCGAAGAAGAGTCATGGACGAGGAGGGATGATCGCTGGTGGGAGAAATGTCGAAGATGATAAGGATGGGAGCAGGGATAGAAGTCGAGTTCCATAGGAATCCATATATGATTTGTAAAATGGCACATAAGCATAGAAAATAGTTTAATAAGGTGTGGTCCATTTAATTTGTTGTTTAATGTTGTAATATTTAACGATTGTAACATTTGAGCTTGAGATGTGTCGGTTTTTGAATTCAATGACTTGATTCATCATTTTTGTGATCGTCGGTTAATTTTTTATATTTTAAATAAGTATTCAATATATTAATTTTTCGATATAATATAAAAACGTACAAATGTACAAGTAACTGACTTCAAAAGCCTCACAACAGAGATTGGAGATACAATAATCAGAGTATAGTAATTGTACCTGAGATCGATTTTGATGGACACTTTGATGTAATGATCAAAGTATACGGATAGATATAATAATAATAATAATAATAATACGTGAAAGAAAATAAATTATGAAATTTGTCAATTATATATAGGAGGGTTGAGGATGATGTTAAATAGACACCTTTGTTAAATCGATCGTGTTTTCTTATTATATTATTTTCACAAAAAACCAAAATCAATAAGGAGTCTCACTTTGGGAACCAAGAGACGGAGAACGGTTGATTTTTTTATTTTGACGATGGTGATTTCTGATTTCGACGAACCAAAATCGAAACCATAAAACCAAAATCAATGATGGTGAATTTGATTTATGGTTTTGGTTAACAAAAGACTATAACAATCCGAGTTCAAATTTTGGTTTCTCGACGGTGGTGCTTTGACGGAGGTTGGCCGCAAGAGAACATTCGTAGACGAGGAGGGATGGTCGTCAAAGAATATTTTTTCGGTTTAAGGTTATTACAATTCTAATAAGTTTATAAGTTAAAATTTTGTACTTATTAGTTTATTAATAAAAAGCTTGTGACTTAAATAGTTTCAAAACTAATATTTGATAAGCTCAAAAGACGGAAAATTTTAATTTTTGAGCCTATTAAAAATTCTAGCAAGGAAAATAAGTTAAATCAAACACATTATAAAAATAAATCATATAGAAAATAAAAAAAGAATACTTCATGTAATATTCTCATGGCTTTCTAATATACAAAATCAATTTAAGCAAAAAAGAATAGCTGTAAAATAACACATAAGTATTTTAATAGGCATGGTCCATTTTATTTGTTGTTTATGTTGCAATCTTAAATGATCGTCACATTTGAGCTTGATATGTGTCGGTTTTTGAATTCAATGGTTTGATTCGTAGTTTTGGTGTTGTATGGTAATCTAGAGGGGTCTGGAATTGCTTGAATTTGATCGATTGTCGGTCATTTTTTATATTTTAAATAAGTATTTAATATATTAATTTTTTGATATAATATAAAAATGTACAAATGTGCAAGTAATCGACTTCAAAAGCCTCATAACATGTACCTATGATAGATTTTGATGGACACTTTGATGTAATAATCAAAATATACATATAGATATAATAATATGCGAAAGAAAATAAATAAATTATGAAATTTGTCGATTATATATATAGGAGATTTGAGGATAATATTAAATAGACACCTTTGTTAAATCGGTTGTGTTTTTTTTAAATATATTATTTTCTCAAAACACATGACCGAACTTGTTCTCTATTACTATTTTCTAGAGAATCACAATCATAATAATCATAAAAATTATTATGTTTTACCTCTAGAATAGGGTGTAATTAACTGCTCGTAGACGCTCATCACATGTTAATGCAAGTCTTCCTTTAAGCGTTTTCTCTATGATAATGATTTTACTAAAAAATTATAGGAAAATGATGTGTTCATCTAAAAGCACTTATGATAGATGTTTTGAAACTCACAAACACTTAGAGTAAGGGGTGTTTGTTTTAGCTTATTTTCCCGGTTTATTTTTCATAGGGTATGTTTGGCGGAAATAGCTGGAAGCTGGAAGCTGTATATTTTAGTTATATATATGTTTGGTAAATTAGATGGTAGTTGGAGCTTAATAGTGTAAAATGACAAAAAAGACAAATTATAAAAATAGGAGGAATTATAAAACAATTAAAGAAAGTATTTTAGTAATTTGGTATATAAAAAGCTTCCAGTTAGTTTTAAAAGTTATTTCAGAAGTTTTTTTGTTTAGTGTACCGGCTAGGGATAACAATTGTCACCCGGTCCAATGATCATCCACACAATCCGATCCATCTGTTATGGATATGGAAGAAGTTAAACGAGTGAATATCGGATATGAAATGGATATAGATGTTCAGTGTAGCGGATATAGATAACAATTTTTCATCCATAGATAAATCCATTAACCCGAATTAAATTTGATATAATTATGATTTATATAATTAAGTATAATTTCATATATGTATTTTAATTTTAAAGCTTATATGTAAATGTACTATTAAGGATATATATAACTATGCAAGTTAAATTCACACTTTCTTTTATAATATTTTTGTACAGTTGTATCGATTATATACGTGTTAGTATCAAAGTGAAAGAGACCCTATGTAACACCGAAATCTCAAGCCATTTTTTTAAATCGCTGCGGAAGCGTATACAAATTTCTTTAAACAAACACCCACAAAATACAAAGTATCATTTACAAAATACATCATCAACTTGTGTTACAAAATATTTATAAAACACGGCTTGTTTATTCTCAAAACACAATATCAGATCGTTGGTCAAATCCCCCCTTTCCTACAAACACAACTAAACAGCAAATCACAACAAACCTGCAAAAAGCAATCAACCGTGGGGAATTAGCACTAAG
>JAUEJL010110011.1:0-12590 GCA_032274825.1 Drosophyllum lusitanicum | reverse complement strand
ACTATGACACTTACATGTATATAATTGATACAACTGTACAAAAATATTATAGAAGAGAGTGTGAATTTAACATACATAATTATATATATCTTTATTAATATATTTATATATAAGTTTTAAAATTAAAATACATATACGAAAATATACTTAATTATAAAAAATTACAATTATATCATATTTAATTCGGGTTAATAGATTCATCCATAGATGGAAAATCGTTATCTATATCCGATCCAATAAACATCCATATCCACTCCATATCCGATATTCATCCATTTAACTTCGTCCATATCCATCACACATGGATCGGATCGGGTGGATGATCATTGGATTGGGTGACTATTGCCATCCCTACCCCTACCCCCCTTTCAACCTATCACACACACCTGTCATTTTTTAATATAAAAATAAAAAAAGTGAGGAGAGTTTAAAGGAAAGGTATAACACTTATTTTGGGTAGGGTGAAATAAATAAAAGAGAGAATGATGTGACGCTGATGTGGTATTGGGTAAGAGAAAAGAAAAGGTAACTCATAACACATGGCCTAATTACTTGGAAGAGTTTATAGTTGTATTACTATTGATAAATTGCTTTCCAATTTGTGATTATTTGAAATTCCAGAAGCAACTTTTTGAATTTTGCAATATTTAAATGTGCTTTGAAATACTTACCATACTACGTAGAAAAGAAGACTAGAACTACTTCACATAAGATGTTGTAAGAGGATTGGAACCATCATAACAGTAAGTTATTTTATGTATAGAAGAATGTTCAATATAGTCCATACTTAATTCATAGTCCTAAGAGATTAATTTTAGCCTTTAAATAAATGACATCAATGGTCCAGATTGCATTTTAAAATTTTGGACGGAGTGGCATTTTCGTAATTCATATGTGATGCTTTTACAAATCACCTGTGATTGAATATTAAAATTTTAGTACTTATGTTTTTTACATGGACTTTATTGAACACAACTCTTTATGTATAATGTTGCTACAAGAGTTCTGGGGGAGATCAGCAACGAGCTCCGACAACTTAACTAGGGCTCCGATATACCTGCAAAATAATACACCGTTAGCCTCGCCACGAGGGTTTTTCCTCGTGACCCAGCTCCGGCGTGAGAATGAGTTGATGCCTTGGATGTAAAAGTGTTAGTATCTGTTCTTTGAGAGAGTGAAATGGAGATTTCTTACCTTTGTTCCTGGATTCCAGATTGATTTTATAATGAGGAAGTCAAAGGAGGACACGCTATTATCAATGGTTAATGCAATGTTCTCCTTCAACTTTTCAGGTAGACAGTTACTACTCCTTTTGTCTGCTGCAGCTGTAATCTGCTTGGGGATGCGGTTTTTGTTTGGTTTGGAAGACTTTGCTGTGATTGGTTCTTCTTTCTCCGATGGAGCAGGTGTTAGTTAATATGTTCTTCCTTTCTTCAGATGGATTGGGCCTTTATCTTTGGGCTATGAATTAGAGACTATATTTTGGTTTGGGCCGAGAGAGGTGTTCCTTTGGGTTTAGGATATTGCACTTAATGTTGGGTTCATATACATACACTATCATATAATCTCAATTTCACCCTATATTTTCATTTATTAATAAAAAACTATTTGTGATTATAGCATGTTGTACGTCTAGCATATTACATGCATCATTTGTGTTCCTTTAGTAGCCACTTTACTATATATATCATTATCATGTTCTGGTTGCATTGTGAGTGTTACTATCCCAAATCAACTAATTTTAGGAAAAATATAGTGATTAAGTGTAAGCTTGCATTTTCTGCTATTGTTATTTTCAACAGGCTGGTGCTTTGTTAAAATGTTTGATCAATTTACCAACTTCATGGTTTTAATTTTTTTTTTCTTTCTTTTAAAGTCTAGGTGTTTCCAACTGTTGGATAGTTGTTTGATCTTCTCTAATCAATTTTATAGAGAAAGAGATGACGATTCTTCATAGGCTTGTGGCGAGGGGATTTGTGGTGTTAACATAATGTGAGTGTTTCTTAATTACAAGATTGGTATATTTTTCGTGTCAAGCATACTAATTACGGCCGATGATTATGCAGGGAGTAAGCTAAAATTTCCCTATTAGTTTTTGAAATCATTATCATGACATACAGAATCAGAATATGATAGTTGAATAAAGTTATATATAGTCAGGTAATAAATAGTTTATCCTCAAAATTCGCTTTCTTTGAAATTCTATCTAGAACTTTTTAATTTTTTATTATTAAGAGATCCCTTTAGTGACACTTTTCTTGTTTGGTTTTACGTTAATGCATGATAAAGATAATTTCTCCATTATGATTTACATGGATAACACTGAATCTTTTGCAGGAGAATTCATTTTGCTTTTCTCGAAGATCAATGATTTGTGAGGACTTATGGTAGAGATCGAAACGTATCCGTCAAGGCTTAAGGCATGAATGCATGAGTGATGATTGAGAATTTTGACAAGCTAGTATATATAGAAAGGTGATCGGAAAAGCAGAAAAGATCTGGTAATGAAGGAAAAAACATCGTTTTAGGACGATGGTGGTGAAAGAACACAGCTTCTACTTTTAAACCTTCAAATGAAGCTCTGGCGATGATTGAATTTATCAAAGAAGATAATCGGTGAGTATGGTAGTTTTTGGTTTTTTATGGAGTTTTAGAATGGTTTCCTTCAGTAGAGTTCATGGATTTTGAAGGTTGATTAAATGGATGTGCAGTGACTTAACAAAGAGCGTAGATATTTTTGTATTGATTTTGTAGAGTTCAGTAGTTTTACTGTTTTATCAAATTCTAACTTAGGTGGGTTAAACATAGGGTCATTGAAGGCAGGGGGCTTTGGGTTTGAGTTATAAAAAGCCTATACGGTAGTGAAGGAGGCTTGAATCTTATTGAGTCAAAAAAGATTGCTGTGAGTACTTGGGATAAATAGTTAAAGTGGGTTTTAAGCTAGAAGGTTTGGGTTTACATTGGAAGAAGTCTTTTGGTAAGTCTGTGTGGAAGGTGGGGAAAATACTTTGTTTTGGGAAGAAAAATGGCTAGGTGATTTTAGTCTAAAAGAGAGCTAGTATATCATGAGAAAAAAGATCAGGTGTTGGTGTGTGAAAGAGGAAAAACTGCAAATGGGAATTGGGTTTGGGATTGGGGTTGGGCGGAGGAAGTTAGATTAGAGGTTATTGTACAAATGAATTACAGTTGCTTAAATCCTTGCTGGAGTCATTTGTACCTAAACAGATAAATCAAGACAAGTTGTGTTGGATGCTTGCAGATGATGGTGAGTTCCAAGGCAAGAAACTTCGGCTCTTAATTGATCAACAAGTGCTGCCTACAGAGGAAGCAGTGGTCAAAATTGGAACCGAGTAAAATATTTAAATGGAGACTCATGAACAGAAGGATTAATCCGGTACGTACAGAGTTGGATTGAAGAGGTATTGATGTGCCATCTATTCTTTGCCCGTTATGTGAAGATTCAATAGAAAATATAGATCATGTTCTTGCTACATGTCGAGTATCGCGTCAGATTTGGGGGGCATTTGTCTCGTGGTAGGGTCTAGAAGACATAGAACTGCTGGATATTAAACAAAATCTTGGACTGAAGTGTAAGATCAGAGGAAAAAATAAGGTTAAGGAAAATTTGGAAGCTGTAATTTGGTCGTTTTTATACCTTTTGTGGCAATACAGAAATGAAGTTGTATTTCAAGGGAAGAAGTCAAAGACCATGGTTCTGTTTACAGAGTTTCAATTGAAAGCTGATCAGTGGATCAAATCAAGAAATAAAAGTAGGAAATTAGCTTGGGTTCAATGGAGAATGGATCCTTCTTCTTTAGTTTTATAAGTAAAAAATAATATTACAGTCATGTATCTAAATTAGAGGTCAAGTGTCTAAGACAAAATCCTAGTGGACTGACTTTATTTATTGTGACTTGTAGAATGAAACTTTAAAGGTGGTTGAATGTTGCTTGGTTTCTAGTAATAAATGTGTTGCCTTAAAAAAAACTAATAAGTAATCAATTATTTCATTTCCGGAACAACTGTCTGTAATAGAAGCTAAGACTGTTTATTAAAAGAATAGAATGATGATGTCATCATCATTTTTTAAAACAAACTTTCCACCAAAAGAAAAAGATGACAAAAATAAAATTTTCACCAATAAAAACATTTCATTTAAAAAAATTAAAAAAATCAAAATTAAATACTCCTCTTACGTCACATATTGCTTCAATCCCTTAAGGAGGATAATATAAATAATTCACAAGATTTTCTGAATTTTTTTGATTAATATATTAGTTTGTTCAAACTAACATGAGGCATACCTACGTGAACCTTGATATAAATTGAATTAAATTTAAATATTAGTTAGTTTATTATTTAAATAAGGAAAATTTGAATTTGAATATTTGTTATTACGAATTTAAAGAGAGTGGATTTTTAGATTAGTTACAACTAATATTTAAAACCAAATTTACGATTAGTTACAAATAACTAAATTAAGATTAGTTACAATAAAGTCATACTATTATGACTGAATTTGTCAAATTCCAGATTAATTACAAATAATTTTAAATTTTAGATACTAACTAAATATGAGGAATTCTAGATTTGTTACAACTAATATTTTTAAATTAAAGAGTACTATTATTTTAAATTCTAAAATTTTAAATTCACCGCCAAATAAATTATTTATAATCAAATTTAAATTTAAATAACTTTAAATCACCATATTTGATACTCATATTTGTATATACGGTGAAAAAAAGAGGAGGAAAATTCCTCTTGCTAAATCATTAATATTCAAAGAATAATTGTCGATCAGATTGCACAATTTCTTTATTGTTCTTCAGGTAAATAAGTTTTGTTTACATTTTATGAAAGCGATTCACATATGCTAATGTAATATATTGTTCTTTTTATTATAGCCATTAATTATGGAGAATAAACAATCTCCTTCATCTGCTCCAAAGCGACCTTCATTGGGACAACATTCAAAAGAAAGGAAGAAATCAAGGATGATTCATTCTACACATAACAACTCTGTTCATAATAGTTCAATAACGATTGAAAATGATAGAAGAAATTCACGGATTCCTTTAAATGATATATTTAACGGTGCGTTGAATTTCAAATTAGAAATTTGTTCAATATTTATATAAAGTCCATTAGATTTATATTCATTTTATATGTTTTATGATGATTCAATCGATTCAATCGTCATTTTTAAGACTAATCGTTTTAATCTTCGGAGGATTTTCAATACCTATATATCAAAGTTAATGAATTTTTTAAGTAAAATTAAAGATATAAAATACAATAAACTAATGAACTTGAACTTACTGTCATGATCAACATTGTTTCTCGTATATGCCGACCATAATTGTTTGTTAATCGGAATTGATTTACTATATTTTTATTTAAAATCATCAATGAATTAACACCTCTCTTATGCAAGTCTCCAGCTAATGAGTTGGTAAACGGAAAAAATCGTCGACTAATATGATTCGAAATTATATATATACTAAGATTATTAACTGAGTTATTTTTCAATCACTATTTTTCGAGTTATTGTTCAATTAATAGATAAGAAAACCATACGCAATAGGTTAGATTAAGAAGACAAGTTACAAAGGAAAACCTTCCATATTCATCTTTCAATGTTTATATTTATTTTGTACAATATTTATTCACATCAATTATATATCACAAGGTGGAGAATACAAGCAATGCTCGAAAGGTTCAAAATTTCAATACCAACTGTTATGGTATTATACAGAACGGGGATAAACTTTTACAACATTATATAAGAATCAACTATGTCAACTCGGGTTATTTTCTATTTATAGTTTATTTACCTTATTTTTTTTATAATTTAATTTGTTTGTATTATAACATTGTGTAAATAAAATCTATAGTTTTCTTAAACAGATAATTCACATTCTCCATCATCTCTTTCAAAAGGATCTCTTAATCCAACTGCTCTACAAAGTCCTTCAGAATTAGTTCTTGGAACAGCTAATGTTCGTGCATGTGGTAGTGCTATAAGAGGTGCACAAATTTTGTTTGATCATTTCTTTAATTTATACACATGTTAATTAGATTCATCTTTCTGTAATGTTTACTCATATCTTACGAGATTTTATATCCCTATCTATGTTTTTTAATTATTTTTACTATATGTGTTAGTAATCTTCAAAACTATAGAAATTTAAAATTAACTTATATCTCCCCCGTGTTAACACACGGATCGATCGCTTAGCTAGTATTCATTAACTTAAGTTCCTTTCGTTAGTCAGGTTTACTTTATCTACGACAAATAATATTATATATAATCACAATACTCTCTTTTAATTTTATTACCTCTTTATTTATACTAATACCAAAATATCTATATACCACCTTCAACACTACGATTATATTAACAAATTCGTATACTAATTTTATTTCCTTATATTCGTCAATATGTATCTAATTAATTTCATACCAAACCTTATATGATTGCTCATAAATATATAACAATACTCATGTTTTAATATTAATATAAACTAACATTATTTAAAATTGACAACATTTGTTAGTTGAGCTATCATGGGCATAGATTTGAATCAATTTTGACTTTTGAAATTGGTAGATCAAATCATCTTATGTTTTAAATTGTGAAATATAAAAGTTGGATCTATTTATCTAATAGATTGATCCAATTAAACAACGATAATGAATTCATTTAAATATTATCAAATTGTATTTTTACCTTTTTCAACTTTGAGATATGCTTGTCGAGATTATTTCTCTACTGAAAAAATGACACTACGTACAATCTTATTATTTGATTAATTTCTAAACTCTGTAGCATATAAACATTTCTTTAATGTTTAATAAAAAAAATTTAAATTTTATTATTCATTATCTTTTTAAATTCTGATTTCTTTTTTCTCTTATACCAATTTAACATTTTTAATTAATATTTAATATTTATTATTTTTAAAATAATCCGTATATCATACATTTAATCGAGTTATACTAGACTTACAAGAATAAAATAGAATCAATTGTAATTAAGAAGTTTATTTTTGGAAATAATTGTTCATGTGATCTTTTATTTAATAATAAGAGTCAATAATTATTTAACCATCAAAGTTTTAGTTCAGTTTCGGTTTAATCATTAAAAAATTTTCAAACGGCTTTACCATGAAGTTTGAATTTATTATAATTTGATTTTTAAAGTTACATCTTCTTTTTGTTTCAAACCTTAAAGTTTTTTTCCAAATGATTTAACCCTTGAATTTTTGTTAAAAAATAGTTTAACCTTTAAGTTTTGTTAAGTTTTTAATAAAACTAAAATGCATAATCAAGTAGAGAGGGTAAAATCAAACATCATATAAAACTTATGTGATTAATCCGTGTGCTTAACAAAAAGTTCAAGGTTTAAATCATTTGAAAAAAAAACTTTAAGGTTTAAATCATAACAAATTTAAAACTTTTTGGTAAATCGTTTAGAAAAAAACTTTGATGGTGAAACCGAAATTGATCGAAAACTTTGATAGTTAAACCATTATTCACCTAATAATAATAGATAATCACTTGTGTTTACCTATGTGATATTATATGATAGACGTTTGATAAACTTTGGATGACATGCCTTGGAAAATTTGGATGATGATATGTTACAGAAGACTACTAAAGTATTCATAGAGTTTGTATTGTTTAAGATATTCATCAAAGATGGCGTGTTACGCTTTAAACATAAGGTTAATAAAATATGGGTAATAAATATTCGTTAAAATAGAGGGTGTAGTTCCTGAAAATGTATCTAATTTGTCACATTTTGCTATTATATGTTCTGAACTTTCAAAATTACCATTTAATGTACTGGACTTTACAAACTTACTATTTTGTGTATCGAACCTGCTATAGCAAGTTAGAGGTTGACATGACACCGGTTTCGATGAGATGGCTGGAGACATGGCATATGACTTGGATTTTTTATGGTTTTAAAAAATATAAAAGCATTATATTAATATAAATAATAATAATAATACAGTAATAATAATAAAAACCTAAATTACTCTATTTTGTAAAAAGTTGCTAGATGATCTGGAGGTGATTACTCCATTTTGAAGAGATACATACTCATTTAAATGAAATACATTCATCGATTATGAAGGTTTCATCGACAAAAAACGCGTTTTTGAATCTGCTTCATTTGTGATCTCCCTGCTACATTTGTGATCTCCCTACTCCATTTGAATCTGGTCGATCTCCCATCGATTTTTATGTCCCAGATATGGGGATTTAGTTCAAAAGGTTTCATCGATTTCTTAGTCAAAATCTGCTTCATCTTCGTCTTCAAAGGTAAGAAATTTCTTGTTTCGGTTTTAGGGTTCCTGATTGTTCTTGTTTGGTTATTAAACCAGATCCGGGTTCTTGTTTGGTTTTTGAAACCAATAAAGTTTAAGTTGTGATTTTAAGTTGCGATTTCGTGACTGGGTTATTGTTCGGTTATTTAAGTTGCGATTTCATTTCATTTCGGTTATTAAACCAGATCTGCAATCAATTCATATCTGATTTTAAGACAAGATCTACAATCGATTTCTGAGTTCTACAATCGATTTTCGACTTTAAGACCAGATCTGATTTTAAGACCAGATCTACAATTGATTTCTGGGTTCTTGTTTGATTTTCGATTTTGTGATCATCGAATTTGATTTAGAGTTCATCTCCATGTTCATCTGCTTCATATTCATCTCCATGTTCATATGCTTCATCTTAGGGTTCGATTTGGGGTCGATTTTAGGGTTCTTGTGTTTCTGTTTCATATACTGATTTGTGTTTCATCTCATGTTTTTCATCTTTTTTTCAAGTAATAAAGAATTACTGATGTGACAATAAAAATAATCATCTCATTTTCTTCATCTTTTTTTAAGTAATAAAGAATTACTGTTATTATTAACGATATATTGTATTATCTTTTCCTTTTCTCTTGCCTTGTATATTGTATTCTTTATATAGTGCAATGCAAATACTCTCGATATCATTGGAGATTTATAAAGCCCTTATATGGTATCAGGCTTTGGTTGATTGACCGGCATTAAATCCCTGGTTGACCATGACCAAATCTTCAAATAATTGAGGGGTCCTAATAATATCTCGTTATCCCCACCCCACACTAGTTATGGAGCTTAATTAATTAAATAAAAAGATCGAATAGAAATAGCCACCGGAGTTTAGTTTGGGTTGACAACAAGAGGTGTTGCTCTTAGCAATGTAAGGCCAAAAATGTCATTCATATCCATTTCTTCTCTAACATGAGGCAACTTCCAATCAAAGTGATACACAAATGATGCCACCATTAAACTAACCACTCTATGAGACAAGGGTATTCCAATACACAAATAATTGAGGGGTCCTAATAATATCTCGTTATCCCCACCCCACACTAGTTATGGAGCTTAATTATTTTGTAGGGAAAGGATTGGGATAGGAGGAGGTGTAGGGATTAGAGGAGGATGGAGATGGTTCGGTTGTAGGAATTATTTTGTAGGGAAAGGATTGTTCATGGAACTAAACTCCGGTGGCTATTTCTATTCGATCTTTTTATTTAATTAATTAAGCTCCATAACTAGTGTGAGGTGGGGATAACGAGATATTATTAGGACCCCTCAATTATTTGAAGATTTGGTCATGGTCAACCAGAGATTTAATGCCGGTCAATCAACCAAAGTCCAAAGGCAAGTTGTTCACTTGTTTGTGTGTAAATCCGCATCGATTATTGCCCCATACCCAGGGATCGACTTGATGCTAGATGTACAAGATCATCGGTCAATTCAATGTTCAAGTTGCACAAGACTATATAGTGGGTTTTTAATGTGACATCAGTAGTTCTTTTATTGTTTACGGGACCGAACTAGACGGGCAAGGGGGAAAATCTAGAAAGTAAAGATATCTTGTTTCGGTTCACGGTTACCGCAAGTTGACCCGTATTTTGATGCATGTACACAAAAAAATAAAAATTCTAGAAAATAAAGGTATCTTGTTACAAACTAATTAAAACGGTTAACTATCACTAAAATGAAACATCCATTCTAATCTTACTTCAGTTATCTCATCACGCATTACAACCATGGAAACATTCAACAAACACCGCGATTAATTGATATTTAGTTGATCGATGATCATGCTGGCAAACTATGAACATCAACACGATAGCAGTTGCTCGCTATTCAAAAAAAAAATAAAAAATATAGTAATAGCAGGGTGCTAAAATATATATATATTCATAGATAACACAAATTAAACAAGAGCACATGCTAGGCTGCTAGCTGCCTTATCATCCCCTTTCCTCGATGATATTATAGTAAAGGCTTTAATTTAATTACTTCTATTGAAATAATTAGTAAATAATGGTTTGTCACGGATACCGCTATAAATTGACATCAATCATCTTCGAATACTTACTATACGGTACACACAACAAAAGCAAAACATGGAGCTTCTGTTTCTACTGCTCCCCATGATTATTTTCATCTTTTTCCTCCGCCATGTCATCCACCTCCACCGTAACCGCAGACTTCCGCCGGGCCCTGCCGGCCTCCCGATCATAGGCAGCCTCCTTGACGTCGGACCAAAACCCCACGAATCCCTAGCCAACCTCTCAAAGAAATACGGCCCACTCATGACAATCCGATTAGGCAGCATTACAAGCGTGGTGGCCTCCACACCCGACGCCGCCAGAGAAATCCTCCAACGTAACGACGAGGCGTGTTCTGGCCGTGTCGTACCCGACGCCGTGACCGCGTTGGAACACCGTGACTCGGCCGTGTTGTGGATACCCGCAAACGAGGAGTGGCGGACTATAAGAAAAGCCCTCAACACCTACCTAACAAACCATCACAAACTCGACAACCTACGTGACCTACGTGAGCGCGTGGTGGAAGGTGTGCTGGAGTTTCTTTACGAGTGTAGCAAGAAAAAGGCGACGGTGGATATTGGAAAGTTGTCGTTTGCGGTAGCGCTTAACCAGATGTCGAACACGTGGCTATCGCAGAATGTGACGAGTTATGAGTCGGATGATATCGGGGGGTTTAAGACGGCGGTGAAGACGTTGATGGAGGTGGACGGGAAGTTTAACATAGCGGATATTTTTCCGGTGTTGAAACCGTGGGACCCACAGAAGATACGGCGGCAGGCGAAGACGGCTTATGATTGGTTTGATAAGGTGACGGATGGTTTCATAAAGGAGAGGATAAAGCAGCGAGAGTCGAAGGTTGATAGGTTTGGTGATATGCTGGATTCACTGTTGGATTATAGTGAACGCAACGAAGCCGACTTTAGTATCATACATATCAAGATCTTATTTGTGGTATTGTTTCTTTTTAATTTTTTTTATATATATAGTGACCTATTTGTTATTCGTAATATTTTTTATTTAATAGGATGATGCAAAGAAAATGATTTAGTAACAGTATTTTGTACAATTACAGGATTTGTTATTAGCAGGAACGGAAACAAGTTCGAATACAATTGAATGGGCTATGACAGAACTCTTGCTTAACCCTGATATGTTCTTAAGAGTTCGTGAAGAAGTATCGACGATAGTCGGAGAAGATGGAAAAATTGAAGAAGCCAAAATCCTTGACTTGCCTTATCTGCAAGCCGTTATCAAAGAAACTATGCGACTTCATTTATCTGTCCCTTTATTAGTACCTCACAAAACTGAAACTGAAGTGAAACTCGGAGAATATATTGTTCCGGAAAATACACAAATTTTGATTAATGCATGGGCCATTGCACGTGACCCGGGGTACTGGGAAGACCCGAGAGCATTCAAGCCAGAAAGGTTTCTAGAAAATGAGGTTGACTACAAGGGTCAACATTTTGAGTTTATACCATTTGGATCAGGCCGAAGGATGTGTCCTGGAATACCCTTGGCTCATAGAGTGGTTAGTTTAATGGTGGCATCATTTGTGTATCACTTTGATTGGAAGTTGCCTCATGTTAGAGAAGAGATGGATATGAATGACATTTTTGGCCTTACATTGCTAAGAGCAACACCTCTTGTTGCTATTCCTTTAACAGTCTTACAAAGTACATAATTTCATAAATTTGACACACACTTTTTATTAGTCGTACGTTGTTAAGAATAAAATATTTTTGTTTTATTATTATAAAACTTAAATGTTAACTATATGTAATATTTTGTTTGTAATTCTTATATGATATCCTAAAATATGTGTTGAATTTTATTTTATTTATTTGAGATTATAAGTATTGCTATGGATTATTTTATGATATAAATATTTTACATGTCGAACTATCTTATGTTCAATTGATTATGATGGGCTTATCATTTAAATTAGTTAAATCATAGTTTCTACTATGCATGATGAGATTTTGATATCTACATATAAAAGCGTGTTACAATGTATTAAAGACTTGATTTTTCAAACAATATTAAATATTTAAATCTTAGTTTCATATATCAAACTTCATTTGAATAAAAGCTTGGTGTTTTCGAGATATATATATATATATATAGATATATATATATATATATATATATATTGAAAAGTTCATTTGAGAACCGTTTTTATTGCGAGAACCGCAAGAAC
>JAUEJL010110000.1:0-12591 GCA_032274825.1 Drosophyllum lusitanicum | reverse complement strand
AACATTCGGTTTCACCAACCCGGTCGACTCACCCGAAGGGGCACCCGTATGGGTGTCCCGAATGAACCCGAAAGGAACCCGGGACCTTCGGGCCATGCGCTACGCATGGACTAAGGGTGTTAAGGTCCTTAAGGAGTACTAATCTTTCTATCCTAATACCCCTAATTGTCACATCGATTAGGTTTTCTCTCTCTACCACTTTCATCTTTCTATCCCAATAAAACCTTCTTAATTGTCATCTTTCTATCTCACTAACCCACCAATTAACCATCTTTTGTTAAAAATAAGAGAGAGACATGATGAGAGAGAGATTCCGATGGAGTGGGGGAGCCGGCGGCCTCAAAAATCCATATATCGGTTGGGTCGAGGGTGGTGTGCCCCGGCAGCCTCAATGGAAAGTTCAACCCCACTAGGGAAGAAAGAGTATATTCGACATGCCCAAAGTTAGTAATAATCTCACCAACTAATTAATGGGTTAATAATTACTATTTAAAATAAATCTTAACAAAAAAATCGTAACAAAACATCTATATATAGCTGCTACGTACACAAATCAAGCTTCCATATTAATTCACGAGGAAGTGCATGGCGGCAGTAATGTTTCAAACACAACATTTTCTTTTGAGTGTTATCTCTACATTAATTTAATCGAATATTACATATGAGAATATCATACACCAATTAAGAGATGATTGGATATCCATGCCTTACTTCACATGTGAAGATGCCCATGGAAATGAGTATATTAATTATCAACTTAATTTGTAAGAACCCGTAGAGCTTCAACTATAGTAACTCAAACGAACTAATGGTGCGTTTGGTACAAAGAACGGAATTGCAGAGAAAGAGAATTAGTCTGGAGAATGAGAATCGACTTTTTTGTTTGGTAGCACAGAGAGTTCATCAGATAAATGTAAAATCATTTCTCTTGTTTGGTACAACAGGAAATTCAACAAAGAATTGTACCAAATTTATCATTTACATCCATATTTTTTTCATAACAATCACTTATTCAAACCCAAAAAAACATACAAAAAAGTTCATAAATTAATAATTAAAATGCATTTATCAAGCCAAAAAAAGCCTTTAACCATGGTCACATCCAAAAACTTCATTTTAATTATCACACAAAAAAAAGTACTTCTACCATATTGAAAAAAAAAGTACTTCACGTCCTTCTAACATCATGTAATCGGGAACAGTATTTCAACCATAAACAATGATCCTATTGAACAATTAGTATACGACTCTACCATATCAATTTTCTCTTCTTGTTTCAACCCAAAAAATGACTTTTCTAGAACCACATTCTTACCAATCAAATGAGTTGCTTTAAAATGTTTGCTCATAGTAATTCCCAATGAAGTTTTCAGTTCATCACTAACTTTCTTATAGATTTCATGAACCTCCAATCCTTCTTCATTGAGATGTTCTCCCACAATCTAACCAAGACTTCCTACTAATAGCATCTCGTAGAACTCTACTATTAGTTGCAGAACCCTCCCATCTCGGTAATACATATGTAAATAAAAGGTCTCTCATACATACTCCGGGTATGTTGGTACAGATCTCCCCCTTTCATGTCTGATAAGGTTTTTGATGAATAATACAAGCTTTAACTTTAACACATGTTCCATCTAATGCTCTTAGGCAACCATTCATAAAAAGAAAACATTACTTAATAAATTCTATTAGCAAAGAATATCTTTCTTAATAAAAAATTATGTGTTTGACTAACCTTAAAACTTTATTTTAACCCTTCGAGCCTCAGATTGTACAAAATGAGCATGAGTTGGAGACATTTATTTGGGGTCTGGGAATGGGTTTTGACCTGGGTTGGCCAAGCTGATTAGCGCCACTGAGCCTTTGGAACGGATTGATGTTCATTAACCGTTGTTTTATTGAGCATCACCGTTCGTGGGTAATGTATATGGGGGTCTTGGTTCTTTATTTCACTTTGCTTGGCAGATCATAAAAGAAGACAGGGATAAGCGGGACGTGCTGAAACAGAAAAATCAACATGCGGTTGAAGAATTACCAAATGTTATGCGTACCAGAAGAAATTTGATGATCCTTTCCTGAGAAGACACAGTAATGAAGCTACATAATTGGAGATACCATGTGAATTGCAGATTGAGATAAAAGTGAATTTTAGTTTAGTTTCATGATTTTCGGTCATTTTGATTTTCTTAAGGGTCGAGGATGGTAGAAGAATGAGGTGGTGTAATCGACTGATGATTGTTAAAACTTATTCAGAGCCTTCACTAGGTTTATAATTAGAAATGGCAATTTTAACTGATTTACTTAAGTACGAATGAATTAATTCAAGCAAGGGTTCATTTTTTGCAGGTAGAATGGGTAAAATCAACTCGAACAATCATGATCCAATAAGACTAATATGTCCATATACCGTATCTATATTAGAAGTATAATATCAACAGTTTGAAATAATTAGGCTAAGAGTGTCTAGTCCACAATCAACATACAAAATTATGTAAAATTTTATAAAACACACAATATATATACATTTTGGGTCCTTATAGCCTCTACCTTTACATGTTTCTTCTAACTATGAGACCCAAAATCCTTCATATATGGTCCCTAAATTGACCTCTACGGTTTTTCGCTGTCTTATCCTAACAAGATTTCGACTCATTCTAATTGTTGATTTATAAGGTTTTGGAGAAAACAAAACGACCCGATAACTCTACAATCTTGAAGTAATATCAATATTTTTCTCATTGCGTGTGTATGCAGTATTACAATTCTTCACAAGTCTTAAGAAACTTCAAGAGAACATACCAAATAAAGATCATTTGGCTCTTGATTCTTAGATTGGTTCAGTTCAATACATAACTGAACCAGCAGAGTTCAAACAGGTTGTCAAGTCCTACTAATGTTGACAACACGGCTATAGTACACAGAAACACCAAGTTAACATCTCTATATCCTGGAGATAATTTATACATGTAAACCTAGACACATAACTTTTTTTTTAAACCTATTAACATGTTTGGGACCAACAGCACCTGATGATAGTTGATTGTTACAATTAATTTAACATCTACCAGCATGAGATTTAGAAAAACACACACGTACAAGATCAATTATGATTAATTTCGTTACAAACTTCCTACAAAATTGCTTTTAAGAACTTGAAGAGTCTATTTGCCATTCACCTTTTGATTCATGACATCATGGTAGTAGAGTAATACACACATGGGTTGACCAAGAATGCTGAAGAAGCACCAGAAGATCATATTTCCCACCTGAATGCAGATCTTGTCATAAGTTGCTTTAATAAGTTAATCAAGATACAAGGAGAATAAAATGATGGTTTTTCAAAAACAATCAGATACCATTGAGTTTTGGAATTTGTTCTGCAAGTAATTTGTGAGTAAGACCAAGGGGACCTGTTACACAGGAATTGAAGCAAGTTTAGTTAGGTTGGTAAATGACTAAATGGTAGTCTCTAGAGATGGCAATCTCAACATTTACTCGTGAATGGATTGCTCCGAGTTGTGTAATCTCTAACAGGTCAAAATGTGTTGATCAGGTCAAACATATTGGATATCGTTCGGGTTATTAAAAAAATTAGATCATTATTTCAATGATATGGTTGTAGAAATTATAGTTAACGCATCAACTATCAACTATTTATAATATAAGATAAATAAAGAAATAACGTAGGTGGAGGCCAACCAATTATTGAACTCCTTTCACTAGGACCACCCGAATATGTATCTGGTTTCATGTTATACCAATTCCAACCAAAAAGATTGCCAAAAATGCTCTTATATTCTTAAGAAAACATATTTAAGCTTCAAGACGTTGATATCTTTCGTCTCTCCAAAATCTACTAGGAAAATTATGTCATCTTTTATTTTAATATTCTCAATTGGTGTAAATGACAACAAATACATATATAATTAGCAAATATAGTTGGTTGGTCTTCATAGACATCATCACATAAATAAATAGCAAACTGTTTTCGGGTCAACCTAATCAAAACCTACCCACTTTGATCCGTACTTGGAAGATTAACCACTAAGATCCAAACCCATTTAACCTTGTTACCCAAATCGCCCAAACCATCAGTTTGTCCACCTATAGATGGGTGATTAAACTGAAGCATCAAACAAATGAAAAAAAATGAAACAATACCTGAAACATGATCCCAATAAAGGCCCAAAATTTGAATATGTGGCAGGGAACAGCAATACAAAGCTTAAGAAATAGAAACACAATCAAATATCCCATGTAAGTAAATCAGTTCAGGGTAACACTGTTATTTGACTAAAGAAAAAAATTAAAAAGAGTAGTATACCTCATGGAACACAGCAGACATGAAAAATGCAATCAAGATAGCGGCACCCTGAATCCAAGGGTCAATCATTTAAAAAAACACCAACAAAAAGCAGATGGTGAATGGAAATCATACTTTCAAGATGTTATGATACATTGTTGCAATAATAAATCATTACCTTAGGTATCCCATTACGCAAACATGGAAAATAGAGATGCCGTACAATCCATTTATGAACAGGCTGCAAAAAATTAAACAAATATATTACAATCATCAGTGATGCCTATGAAGACATAGTTATTGGGTGATCGAACCCAAATATATTGTTGTGTGTGTGTCTACACACACACACACACACACACACACATATATATATAGATATATATATCCTTACTAATATGAGAGCAGGATAAATTTGCAGCAGCAACAAGAAAAACATATAAATTATAAAATGTAAAAAAAGTATTTTTGATTATGGGCTTACCATATTCCATAGTCTCCAATACTAGAGCAGCACCCATAGAGAAAGTAGGCAAAGAAATCAAAATCAGCAAGTAATTGTAGCAATGCAAAGGAACAATATTGAGAGCACTGAAAACACAATAAGAATAGTAATAGTAAATAGATCAAACCTCTTCAATAGTTTGTGCATTCCACCAATCTTTATAGAACTCACGATCCCCAAAACGAAGAAGTTCAGCAAGTATATTTAGCCTACATGACATTAATACAATAATACATGTAAGTTCATCCAATGAAACTGTAGAAAAGCGACAACCAGAGTGATAGAAGCAGCAAAGACTTACCAAAGGTGAAAAAAGCAGTAGAACATACAGAGCCAAACGTACAAGTTTGGAACTGAAAGCTTCAAAACACGCTCGATTGCATATAAAATGTCTCCTTTCAATGGATGTCGAGAGTTTTTGACAATTGGATTGATATACTATGGACATTAAAAAAATTGTACTATATTAGGAAACAGTTTATACTTCTTAAAACTGTGACATTTTTCAGAAGGCTTACTTGCTCAATAATGAATCCCATGAACCCTGTAAATATTACTAGCTTGATCAGTTGCCGTAACACCCAACCCTTTCGAATAAATGCATTGCGAGGATAGCTTATCTACAAGTAAAAATGCCTCAAGACAATGATAACGAAAAAATTCCCTAAGCAGGGTAACTAGGAGTTAAATGTAGAATTATCAACCAAACAAGTAGTAGCATGGGAGGTGAAATAACTCAAACAAGAAAGTGAATTTATTATAATGTCAAATTAAAATTTTAAAAAGGTTACCACAAAGGTTAGTGGAGAGACTAATGGCAGAATAAGATGTAAAGATATTGAAAACACTAAAGAACAAGCAGTAAAATTGGGTTTATGAGAGAAATGTAAAAGCTTTGCTCCTATATAAGTGGTATGCTTAACAACAAAAGCAACTTCATATAGATTTTTAGACGTGTGAAATACGTAAGACGCGTCGTGTTGTGTTTGAAGCAGTATAGTAATCCCAGCACTAGGCATATTTATTCAGAGACTATAATGTTTTAACAGGCACGATAATATTGCAGGTTAGCCCAGATTACTCGAATTCCTTGTTTTAGATTTTTAATAGCAGCAAATTTTAATTATTTGAAACCAAGATAAAGCTTTAAATATTATTGACCCAGTGTTGTTTTAATGCAAGTATCAAATAAAGGAAGCAAAAATTCATGCCCCAATTTACAACTTTTAGATGAAAACAAAAAAAAATTACAGTTTCTGGTGTCCGTTATGAATTTAAGATCAAGATGAAGTTTTTTGAATGTTGGGATTAAATGATTCATATAATGTTTGGTTTAAACAATCATTCTTAAGTTTAGAAAATGATAAGTAAAGAAGAAATTAGACGTTGAAGATGATCAATAAGAAAGTGAATACAATTATGGGAAATGACTAAAATGCCTTCATGTGCCAAGCATGTAAAAGGGCTTAACCGTGGCCACTGTTAACTCAGATGGCAGAGTGGCCAAATCCATTATTTTTTGCATAAGTTAAAGACACTTTAGGCCTTTATACCACAGGGAGGGAATTTATAACCTACTCTAAAATTTATAAATCCGGAATGTACAGGGTTACATAATTTGAAAAGTGTACCTGGTAACACAAAGTAGGAGCAACCATGAAATAAACCAAGCTTTTAAAGTCTACATCATAAAAGCACTCCACATTTGAAGATATGGACTCTTCTTCACCCTAACAATATAATACATGCAAGTACATGAGAAATATTTCCATATAATAGCAAGATTACATTATGAACAAGGCAAAAAAATCACCTCTTAATTTACCTTATGGGTTGAATTCACAAGCGACCGCATGTCGTAATTTGTATGCACAAAAGATACCAACTTTAACCAATTAATGCAAGCACAAAGCATCAATGAAACACCTGATAGAACAACTGAATCAAACCTGCACAACTTTAAACAACTACATGAGAATGGTTGTTTAACTTCAGTCATGGACCATCAATTGTGGTTTTTTCTGTTTGTATGCAATTCACTCTATATGTACAACTAATTTAGTAATTTGTATAACTTATTATAACAAACAAATAGTAGAGATTGTCATTTCAATCCGTTAATGTAAGAACATGTTGATTAGGGTTTTATAATAATGCTAACTAGTCAAACAGGTCAACTGTAAAAAACATGGCCAAAAAAAAAGAAACTCAAAGGGCTAAATCTTGGATCATTATTATGTAAATAGCTTTATAGTCACATTTAGTATATTGATTATTTATAAAATACAAAAATAAAAAGAAGACAAAAAATGTTACTTGGTCAACCTAACCCAACAAAACTTTCATCCTGGCCCATTAGTTACCCAACTCACCTCATCCACCCATTTTCCCATCTTTACAGTAGTTAAACCTAGAAGATAGATCTAATGATCTATTCATCATCTTGCATTAGTGTCTTTATAGGGTTTTTAAGGTTGGTTCCCTTGTTACTTTGTAAGTCCGTAATTGAATGGTAAAAAATCTAAAAGCACCGCTAAAGAAGGTTAACATCAGTAGCAGTAATAGTTTTACCAGAGTACAAAGAAGAATATACTGTAGGCTCTAGCATAAGTCCATAGCATACAAATCTTGGGTCATTTATTCAATCTAGGTTAACTGAGACTATACTTCAAAAAGCTTGGCAATAAATACAAAACAAACTTGTTCAAGCATTAAAGGGCATCAAGAAACTGACCTTAGAATCATGAAAACTGGATACAGAAGTGCAGTTGTAGTTATTATAAAATGGAGAGTGATTACAACCTACATGAGAGATCGGATTAAAATAATTTCTGTAATTTCAACATTGTTTCTCCATAGCAGTGCAGAACAATATACTTACAGGTCCCGATATACGTTTACTCCATCCCAATTTCTCAACAACGTAGGCAGTAAGAGGAAAGACCACAAGAGAGAGGCTGCACAAAAAATCAGAATGCAGTGTGTCCATGTCAACTATCAACTGTCTTTATAATCCACAACAATTGAAATGCAGACTAGCTTTTCACTAGAATGTACGTCTTATTATTTCTTATACAGCTCTAAATTTACAAGAATGACTAAAAAGGAATATTACCAGCACATCAGAAGTGGCCAATCTCTTAATGATCTTGAGCTGAACCAGAAATTGGAATTGATCAATAATCCATACTGCAAAAGCAATTTGGATAAAATGTTAGTAATAATATAAATATAAATGATTCATATCATAATATAAGATGATACAAAAACAACACCATCAAAACAGCATGGATACCAAAAGGTGTATGTAGACTATAGGGTACCGGACAACACTGGAAAAAGAATAAAACAACAAAGATTGAGCCAGATCAACGTAGGGGATTACCTTCATCAGATTCTCAATAATGAGCCTACCATTTACGGCAACAAGCACCACTATGCAAAGGTTAAAGAGGCCTGCATGACTCTGCCAGAGTTTTCTAATTAGCCTACTTGAATAGTAAAAAAAAGCTAAAAATATAAACAATAAGACAATCGTGAACACAAGTAATAAAACAATTATAAGCACAACATTCTTCCGGTATTGTGCAAGAATACATTATGTTGTATTATAAATGAATCAGAGAAGGGACTAAATTCTTAAGGCATTAATTCTTAATCAGCCCATTGCATATGTCCCTTCTTCCTAGAACTGAAACAAACATAAGTTATGGTACAACAGACCATATATTACTAAAAATCCCTAATATTTTCATTTTGGAGCGTCCAACAATATCCAACTTCACCAATTCTCAGAGATTTTGAGATGAAAAGATGAAAGTAGGCCATCTCTTTATGATAGTTATCTGCTGAACATACAAACAAATCTAGTCTCTTTAAACTTATTTCTACATAGAGTATTGTTACTTTTTCATTATCTTAGAACTTGAAGACAGAGTTTGACATTTCGTATTGAAGACAAGTAAACTTCTTGATGCCAATATTGGCCACCTTTTCTTTGTCTAAACAAGTTGACTACATGTGTCATTTCCAACCACGACAACTAGTTTGAGACAGAGACAAAATTACTTCCAGCATAACTACTTTTGTGTGTGTATGCTGATATGCAGAGAGAGGGTAAATGATATACCAGGCAATACTCATGGACAACTTTCAAGGCTACTTCCCAACCTTCTAGTAGATTGAATAGTATTGCAAGCAATGAATCCCTATAATGGTGGCTTAGAGGTCAGAGACATGCAACTTAATGTGGAGGTCTCAGGTTCAATTCCACCTTGTTTCCATTATCTGCAGTTTACGCTATTTAAATTTACCATGTTGGCGGTGGGGGCCCTAAGAGGGTGGGTTACTCTTAAATGGAAGCAATGTATCTCATTATTCATCTCAATGTATATAACTTAGTAGCAGATTGCAAACAATTAAAGCATTATGACAGAAGTTCTTTAAAAAGGCTATAGAAGATCGGAGAAACTAATGTAAATCTTGCCGATGGTGAAGTTGTTACTTTCCCAAGGTCTTGTTAAACAACAACCACTCCTCGTATCAAAAATTTTGAAAAGAAAGTTACGAAATAAGGAACAAAAACAAAATAATGTTTCATGACAAAGCAGATAAGGTTCCTTAATTTAAATATCACCGTTTTTAGACATTTTACCTCTGTCCAACTTCGCTTACATTCTCTAGGGCGTGTCATACAACATCCACCCCTCATGTCAAGTTTTCCACAAATTGGATATTAAAAAACAAAGAAAAACACAACTTTTGGTGCCTGTTAAGGGAATGGGAAGCAACAATTACAAGTTCATGGGTAGGTACATCAGTATCCATCACAACTTTTTTGAAGTTGAATTTTTAGTCCACAAAATGACATCAGAGACCAGCACTACAAGCCACTTTTTTAGTATACAAATGATTTTAAAAATGATCTGTTAAATTTCATCAGGTAAAACCTGGATAAACGTGTATTTCATATGAAAAGATAGATGAAAGCATATACCACATTAGACTTCAAGTTCTCATGTTTTAACTTTTTGACCTGATTAAGCCACATCAACCAAATTTCTGCATTGATCAACAGACATGGGAATTTGTCAATACTGTCAAGTGTCAACCACACACATACTTTCTTCTAAACTGTCTTTCATCAAGTGCTAGCCTCACACTTTAGTTTCATCTTCAATGAAATCACATCTTAGTTTTTTCGACAACTCTACAAGAACCATCATATAATTACCCTGTTGACTACCTCAAATTCCAAATGCAAACAGACTCTTTACTGCAAATTGTACTCCAAGAAGCCAGCCCTTGCTTAATAGAACTCTACAATCATACTACTTAAAAAATTATCGCACTGTTTTTAACTTCAAAAATGAACGGTTTATGAGTGGTCAAAAGAGGAAGTGTAAATGATTATCAGCCTAAGCGACCTATATTCATCTGTTCAAAGGAAAAAGAAAATAAATAAACATTTTTCTTCCACCTAACCTATGACCCTATGAGCCACGACGATATGATCTAGCATGACTCGTCATTCTTCCATTCTTTTCAGTTTTAATTCATAAATAAATTGTTACTCTCCCAAACTACATGCATTTTATAGTTCTAAAAAAAATGAAGGCAATTTCGAAGCAACTTATATCTATTTAGCTTAGCCAAAAATCTTGATACATCTTCTTCATCATATCAATATGACATCTCACGCATAACAACCGAGAGTACCATTTAGTAAGCTACAGTCCGCAATCTCCCCCATTCATATCGCAGAATGGTAGCATAAATCGATTTTACCATATTACTTGAGTTCGATCTTTCTATCCTTAACGGTATCAATAATTAGCGATCGAACACAAAAACTGACTACGATAGATTGAGTTGAACAGTAATTATTAGCAACTAAGCAATAAACAAACAAGAACGTAAAATTAAACAAACCCAAAACCTGCTTGAAAATAGCGTCAGAGCTAAGAGGAGACTCTTTAATTCTTTTGTGAGCTGGAGAAGAAGGCCGATACACATAATGCAATACACTCCTTTCACTGCCCTTATTAACTCCACCCTGATCTATCTTCTCTCCGTTTCCCCTGGATTCCTCCCTTGTTTCACCACCCTCTCCGATCTGTTTCTCTCCATTCGCATTGAAATCCTTATTCAAACCCTGACGCTCCTCGAAGGAGTTGGTTTTTGAAGACGACGAAGAATCGTAATATCCGTCCCCGATTCCGATTTCAGGCTTGAGAGTCGTCCGCCGCCTTATCTCACCACGTAAGGTAGCCGTTGTTGTGGTATCTCCGATCTCCGGCGTATCTAATAACGCCATTATTAGAATCAACAAAACTGGTTGAAAGGAAAACAGATGAAGAAACAAGAGATTACAACTAGAGAAAGAGCAAGATCGGTGGAGAATGAAATGAATCGTGTTTGACTAGAGTCGGGAATTTGAAAAAGTTGAGATCATGCAGAGAGCGAAGATAGTATTGGGGAAGAGATTAGGCGGTTTATTGGATTATTTGGAAATCGTATCTCCCTCTCCCTCTATACATCATCGGTCTCTGCGTACAAATAAATACAAAGTAAATAATAAAACGATGAAAATTGTGATCAGATTCTGTGTGTGTGTGTGTGTGTTTATGTGTGTGTGAGAGACGAAGTATCCGGAGTGCGTGTTACGTCATCTTTTTTGAAGGTCAAATCAAATTTTTCAATCTATTATTAATGATTCAAGAATCACACCACTTTCTAAATACATAATTTTAGAAAAACTTTTCTAAATACATAATTTTAGAAAAACTTTACCAAAATAAGCAACGCTACAAGTAGTATTACGTAAATAAATAAAAAATTAAGATTATGAATATAAGCACTTATGTCATTGATGAGTACCCAGTTACTGACTAATAAAAATGTGACACGTGTTATTTAAAAAAATCTCATGTCGCCAAGAAAAGGCGCCATGTCGCCGAAGAAAGTAAATCATGTCGCCGATGGGTACTTTTAGCGGCGACATGGGTCGCTTTTATCTGCGACGCCGATTTAAAAAAATAAAAATTCCACGTGGCGCAATTTCATTGCTCTTCTTTTATCAGCAACATGGAGCGCCATCGGTAACAAACCCCTCTTTCATCGGCGACACCATTTCTTATTTTCGTAATCACCCATTTTTGTTGCTTATTTTGACTTTTGTACATAATTTGATGCTTATTTTGACAATTGTTTTATATTTTTATCTACACTACTACGAGACTTCCACTAGTAAAGAGTACTTTACTAATGGTTACGACTTGCAATCATATTGTTAAGTGGTTATGTGTGTTTCGAAATTGTATGTCCAAATTAACCTTCTGTAATACAATCTATATGAGTATTTAGTCTGTAATTTATTAAAAAATATAATATGCTTGAAATGTGAAAGAGAGACCTCTAAATAGTAGTATACTTCTTTTTAAGAGACGTGAGGTCATGACCATAATCATTATAAATTTATGTCTATCTCAAATTCAGTATTAGTTTTTATCCACATATTTAGAAGTTATAATTATCTAATTAAACATATTTTGTTACGTAAGACACATTGTTATAGTGTATAAATCACTCTCCTTTTTTTTAATAAAACCTTTGTGTATAACCTACTCTTTCATGGATTACAATTTTCAAAAGATACATAATATAAATGTTGAGTTGTGTTCAATAAAATCCATTTAAAAAACATAGTCCTGAAATTTTAATATTCAATCACAGGTAATTCAGTATACAATCACATGTGATTTGTAAAAGCATCACATGT
>JAUEJL010109989.1:0-12591 GCA_032274825.1 Drosophyllum lusitanicum | reverse complement strand
GTACCGAGTACCGGACCGAAAGCTCTAACTCGGTACCGGTACGGTTCGGTATTTTCGGTACTCATGCTCACCCCTAAGTCACAGTATGAAAATAATTGATTCTCCTGGTATGTATGGGGTACTATGTTGTACATTTAATACTTCAGGGTACTCTAAAACCTAGTTGACCAAGTTCAGGGTAGTAAAATATGTTTTGACTTGTAATTCTTTATGTTCCAATCACATCTTCAAGAGTCAAGATGACATGATATACAATTGTCTTTTACTGTTTCCTCCCTTAATTATTTGTCACAAAAAAACATATTTTATGTTCCGTGCAGCGGAGATAGCTTGGCATGAGATGAGAAGAGCTTGGGTTGGTGATACATCTCAAAAATCACATAGCAAGTTTAGACAGCCAATTATGAGGTTTGACCTTTCTTGTTCTAACTTTCAACTTCAAGCTCCAATTTACCTATGCGGGTTCCAGCATCACTCTTTCCAATACGATAAGATAGAAAGACGGCCCCGATAAATGAAGACAAAATAATCTGCATAAGAAGTTGTTTAATAAGATGGCTGTTTGTATTATGCAACAGTTGAACCACAAGTTTTGAAGATTTGCTCTCATCTGGTGAACCTTTCCCCGAGCCAATTCCATTACCTGTATGTTGTATATGTGGCTCTTCTAACTAACAATCACGTGTCTACCAATGAGTGTTTGTTGGGTTTTTAGAAGATGTGGTGGATCTTTTAGTTGACACATGGGTTGATGAAGGTTTTTTACAACTAGACTGCATACAAAGATATCATACTAAAGTTTAAAGATTAGCTTCAAGATATCGCTTTATGTATGTCAGTCAAATAAAAGCCTAATACATATGTAGCGTATGAGAAATGATCTAATACCAACATTTGTGACACTAGTGACTAGTATACTATTGATATGGTGCAACATCTTGTGGTAAACGACTTGTTGGCTACTAATTTGTAAATTGATGATCTCGTATGTTTAATGATTTTTTTTGGATAAAAAGTTTGGAAAAACTTGATGGGTGTGGGAAAGTAAGCAATTATCAGAAATATTTTTTAAATCGCGATTGAAACGCTTGCTAAAAGCAAATACTTGTCCCTCTTTCATTGTGTGAACATCACAAAATCATTTTAGTATTTTTCACATTGGTTGCTTAGTGGTTAATAGTCTATAGTGGAGACGTGGAGCTGTGGAGGTCTAGAAATCAAGCTTTCACACATACTCATTGGTCATGGGTTACACGATTTACCTCCTTCATTTTAGCCATATGATTGGTCAGTGGGTTATCCAAAAATATCATTTTGGTATATCAAGATATTGTTCAAGTGTATGTCCATTTTCTCAAGACCAAGCTGTCTTTTTCTAAAGAATCAAGTGGCATCGATGTTGTACCTTGGCCCCACTAGGGGCGCTGCTTTCAAAACCCTGCCCTTTTGACCTTGTCTTTTGTTAGGTTCATATTATTACAAGCTTATACATATGCGTACTTTACACGTGGTAACCTTTAATATAGTTTCACATGAAATATTTTTGGCCTTAGTTATATAAAATTGAAAAAAGTTGTGCAAGTCTTAATCTTTTTTTTTATTAATAAAAATGTATCTCAACAAGTTAAAGCTAACGATATTCAAGCTTGAGAACTTTTGATAGTATCGTCAATCACCACTATAAAATAATCCAACTTTTTAACAATTTGTCGCTTTGGACTTGAGTTCATATTTAGTAAGAAATACATTTCATGAATTTTATAGAAAAGGAAACAATAAGCAATAGTTTTTTCTTCAATCAATATAGGTGAAATTTAAAATTTTAAAATTTGGAAGCAAATGTTTGATTTTCATAATATTGAGAGTGAAATTGCTAAGAAAGTACAATCGATTATGATTTAGATCATGATTCGCTCAAGTTAGGACTTAGGAAGAATATAAAATTATTATTAAAGCAATGGTATATTTATTTTATATTAGGCATTAAAAATGCTATTATGTGTATACGAGGTACTCTTATAGATATGATTATAGGAAGTCATATTATATGGAGTAAGCTTGTTTAAACGAGTTGGCTTGATAAGTAATAGACTCGACTTGTCTACATCTCTCCTTAGTTATTAACTTTCGAAGCTAATGACAAGAGAAACACAAAAAAGACTGGTTTATCTTTAATTAAACTTGACCGTCCGATGCACATATATTATTTTTTGACGGTAAATCTGAACAAAACATCTTATATATAATATTGTTGACATTTATTCCGAGTAGAACTAAAAGCTAATAATCACGTGGTTAGAGAGGAGCAAGATGAACATATTTTTTGTTTATTTAAACCTTACGTAGCTATTAAAAACTTATAGCCGACACTTATAAGAAATGAAGTTATAATAATAACAAATTGTAATATTAAAACGTACCTTAATGTAGTCTAAAGTGCATTCACATTAATAATAGCGAATTACATTAGCATTTATGTAATTGTTCGATTAAAAAAGGAGTAATGAAAATTATTTTATTAACATTTACCTTAAGCAATTTAAACATTCTTAACATATGTAATAATAAGTTTATTATAACATCTAATTTGTATTTACTATTTGTTTTATTTTAGGGATATGTTTGTCATATACTTTCAAATGTGACAAAACAGGTTCAAATTCAAACAAATCAGAGTCGCTAATGTCACACTAAGTTGATTTGAGTTTATCATCAATTTTGTTTAAAATGTTGGCTATTTTTTTAGAGCTCAAAACGAGTTTAAATCAAAACATGTTATTTAGTGGACATGATCAAACATGTTGAGGTCAAACGTGTTTTGTTAAATTGATTTGGTTTCTTGGGCTATTTGTGAACCATGTCAAAAGGCTCAAGTTAAAATGGGTGGGGTTAAGTTGAACCATTAAATTTTGTTGAAAGCTAAAAATTAACAAAGATCATCTAGTTTTACTTAACCACTTTAGTTGTTTGAAATTATATTTATTAATAATGATAATGATACTTAATATTACAAAAGGGGCACAACTCTAATTAATAATATCTAAATTAGAAATTTTGCAATCAACTAAAGATTAATTGATAAAATAAAGAACATTTAACTTTTAATTACTTGAAATTGTTTTTAATAGTCTTATATTTATTGCCATGTAGATAGATTTTTATATATTTTGTTAGGCTTTAAAAGGTTTGTAGCCTCAGCGATATCTAATACGGTAGAGTAATGGCCTCCGTAGGTATGTATTTATGGTTCAATATATATATTTTGTTAGTTCAAGTAATTGTTTGAACTCCATTTTTAGCATTTAACAGAGAGATTTTAGATAGTGAGAAATAGCTATCGATCTCCGATATGGACATAGACGTAACGGTCCAGAACAAAATTTGGTTTTGTTTGGACAGATAATAAAATGACGACCAGACGGATATCCATCCATCCATCAAAACCCTTGGCACTTGATGAGTTCACAACTTGATAACATTACATTTGCATAATCAATTTCTCTGTTTGATTTTTCATTTCCCAGTTTCTAATTTTCAAAGCAAATTTCAACACGGGAATTTGTTTAATCCCTTTTGACCTCTTTGCTCTGATTTTCCACGAAGAACCCCATT
The DNA here is from genome assembly GCA_032274825.1 of Drosophyllum lusitanicum. NCBI lineage: Eukaryota > Viridiplantae > Streptophyta > Magnoliopsida > Caryophyllales > Drosophyllaceae > Drosophyllum > Drosophyllum lusitanicum. Next base: position 8,979 of record JAUEJL010109989.1, on the reverse strand, counting down.
TAATGTGATCTGTTCTTGAATTCGGCTTTCAATTTCTTCTACCACAAACCGTAGATGGAGATCGATAAAGCTATTAGAGATAGCGATGATCGGAGGTTGAAGACTAAGTATAATAACGCCATTTATGTTATTCAAAGAGCTCTCGCCCTCTACTCGTAAGTTCAGATTGTTTGTTTTCCAACTTTACATGATTCAACCGAATGTTTTCCGAGTTTTTAGTTTTAATTTACGGGATTTTATAATGGGCTTTTAGGGATTTTGAGATTTTTGTAGAAATGATTGCTGGCAACCTTTATCTGGTAGTAATTGTTGTTTTACTTCGTTTGATATGGGTGAATTGATGTTTGTTCTTGTAGCTTATAATTCGTGTAACCATGGTACGTGGCACCTTAGGTCTAATTCAAGTGCTCCAGTGAATGCCGTTAAGTCAAACCCTTGGGATTATGATTTAGGTACTCTCAACGTGGGTTTAGAAGTTACTTGAATCGAGTATGATGTATCATTTTTGTATTCTTAGAATTTCATTTTGCCATTGAGGTGTAAGGTTTGACATGACTGGGACTGATTTGGGTTCTTTGACATTTGTGGGCTTAGATATATTAATCAAGGTTGCACGCTATTCTTGCATATAGTTAATATCAATATATTAGTTTGGTCTAGATTATGTGATATGGATGTCTCTTGTTTGATTTGGAGGCTTGTGTTTAACCGGTAAATCGGTATTGTAAAGCATTTTTTTAATGGAGTTCGTATTATACTAGAATCATGATTAATCAATTATAATGAAGAATATCTCCTAAACTTGTGCATTAGAATTATTGCATTTGTACCAAAGTTAGCTACGTACGAGCGTTTTGAATTTGAGGATTTTTTTAAAAGAAGGATTTCCCATCTTTCAACTTTTAATACGAGTATCCATGATAGGTATGTATCTATGAGAAGCAGTAAAACGACACTTTTTCATGGTTTAATATATTAGATGACGTTTATATGCATCACATTGTGTTAATTATATCTATATCAATGTAAAAGTGCATTAAACCTTTTACACTTGTATACATCTAAGTTGAAATATGAAATACGAGACTCGGGGTTCCCTTGATACGGTTTTCCCTTTTCAGTATCGAAGAGGTTGCATTCAGCTTCAATGGAGGAAAGGATTCAACTGTAAGTATTTCTGCTCACCTGAGACTATTAAAAGGTAATTTTATTCTGTCAATCATTTATTACAGTTAGCTCTCCTTGTAGGTTTTGTTGCACTTGCTTAGAGCTGGATACTTTTTGCATCAAATGGAACATGGACATTCAAATGGGGATCTATCTGATTCTGAATATAAGTTTCCAATAAGGACGATATATTTTGAGACCCCATCTGTCTTCCCAGAAATAAATTCATTCACGTACGAAACAGCTGATAGGTGGGATACACATTTTTTTTGTTATATTGCTTTGCTTATACTACTTCTGTCCGATTTATCTTTTAATATAATACTACTAACTCCATGGCTTAGATGAATGAAAACTTGCAAAGTATGACAATCAGTCCATTAGTCCAAGATCTAAAACATCTATCAATAATGACAAAATAAGAAAGTTTTATTGACCAAAATCACTGCCTGTGTTGTAATCCAGGAAGCATATTAATGGATACTAAAAAATCAGAGGTGCATGGGTTAGCTGTTTTGTGAAAGTTCTATAATTTTGGTGCAGCATACATGCACATATGTATATGTTTCTTTATAATAAAATAGACAAACAACTAGAGAAATAAAATGTCCATGTTTTAAACTTAAATGAAAATGCACCTGATGCAGATGCAATACTTCTAACTCATGTATAGGCTGTTCATTGCTTGTAATGGTTAACGGCAAGGCGTAAGGTAAATTTGATTGAAACATTGCTAAATGAGGAAATGTTGCATTTATTTCAAAACATTCCAAAAAGGAAGTTGCATTTATTTCGTTATGTAATGACAAAATACATAATAGTAATGACGTCTCCTTAGAGTGCTTAAACTCCTAGCATCTGGCTATTAACATTACTTTGTCCTTGATGTTTCAGTTATGGTGTGCAGTTGGATATCCTTCGGGAAGATTTCAAGTGTGGTTTAGAGGCTCTTTTAAAGGCAAAACCAATCAGAGCTATTTTTCTTGGTGTTCGAATTGGTGATCCCACTGCTGTAAGCAATTGATTCTTTTAAGAATTCTAGAGCAGTGAGAGTCAAGTTGGCAATTACCTTGTGTTTGTCTTCATCTTTTAACATAAGATTGGTAAAAGTTGTCAACTTTTTGCAGGTTGGTCAAGAACAATTTTCTCCAAGCTCACCTGGATGGCCTCCTTTCATGAGAGTGAACCCGATCTTGGATTGGTCATACAGGTACGATTATATGTTTGTTTTCGAGTAGATAGATCGACATGGCAAAATCTAATAGTTAGCAGGGGTGTGTTTGGACTGAGCTTGCTTGGCTCATGAGAAATTTTGGTATGATTGGATTTAATATGTTGCACTATGACTTCTGGCTGTTAATTGTTACATTGCTTGTGTTTTGCCTTTGTTTTCTGAAACAGTTGATTTATGTACTTCAGTGGTTATTCTGACAGGATCAGTAACATTTTCCTTTTTCTCATCACTTTTAAGAAGCTCTGATTTCCATAAACTTGTGTGATAGGGACGTCTGGGCATTTCTTTTGGCTTGCAAGGTTCATTATTGTGGTCTCTACGATCAAGGGTAATTCATCTTCCATGTAGTCTTTTACTTTTTTTTCTTCCTAATTTTAATTTTGTGATTTGTGCATGTAAGATGAATCATATGCTTCTTGGGCTTTTTGTTTGTCATAAAACATGCTACACTTTTCATTTTTGGGTGTCACCACTCACCAAAAATACAACCTTTGCTTTTTTTTAACAAGATTTAGATCCAAATTTACCTATTTGCTCATTAGCAATTATTACAAGATATTTGTGACATTAACTATAAGTCACTTCTCTTTTTTTTATATATTTCTTTTTCCCAGTTCTGTATTGAAAGGGTTATTTTAGGTATTTGAGTATTAGTCAAACACACTCATCAAAGTCCATACCATGTCAAATATTACATATTTTGGGACCTAGGGAGTACTTAGGAACATGATAATTCACTGTACACATATCATGTCTTTACAGTTACACATCAATTGGAAGCATCAATGATACGGTTCCAAATGCATTACTATCCATCAACGATTCTGCAGTTGGCAGACAAAAGTTCAGACCTGCATACATGCTTTCGGATGGAAGATTGGAAAGAGCAGGTCGAGCAAGAAAGTTGTCTCTGGGTGCCAATTGTTTGCCTGCCGTCAGCAACGGCGTGAAATGTCTTCAGACCACCATTCTCACAGCCTCCATTGTAGCTGTCGGTGATGAAATTCTGTAAGTTCCTCATTCTACTTGAAAGAACTCATTTTTTATTTTTAATGCTGTTGTTTTATGGGCAGATTTATACATGATTCAATACGAATAACAAAGTGAATCTTTTCTGGGTGGAGGGATGTGGTATTTTTAGATTCCTTTTGTCTAGAATTTACTATTTTGTGACCCAACCATCTCAAGATGGCTTAGTGGTAGGCGGCCTGGAAAGTCTCAAAAGAGACCCGGGTCCAGTCCGCCATTGGTAAACATCTTGGATGGCCAAGGGAGTATAGGAAATGACCACGGAAATGGTTAGGGCATCAAAGCATAGCTCAACTTCCCTCGGGAACCTGCTAAAGTGAGAAATCTCTTTTGAAAAAGAAATGACCCATTTATGTATGTTTTACTATTTGTTGCATAGCTCAGCTATGGAATTGTGGAGGATCGATTGGGACCTTCATTGTGTAGAAAGCTTCATTCAATAGGTTGGGTGGTCTCACAAATTACTACAGTACGGAGTGAGGTAAGTCATTTTAGCATTTGAAAATAGGCTGATCAACTTTATTTACTCTTACACAAACAAAAATGTTTTAATACCAATGGTGGAAACATTAAACTTATTTCATCTAGTTCTGTTTAGTGAATAATTCCTTTTTTCGATGTGGAGACAAACTAATCAATGAATATATATTACAAATTAGAAACGTAGAAGATAAAAAAGTTTATCGACCCTGCGGTTGGTTATTCTGTACAGGTAGATTCAGTAGCTGAAGAAGTCGAAAGGCGGAAGTCTATGAGTGACTTGGTATGTCAATTTATATGTGATTCCAGATTTTTCTCTATTTTTTTCTCTGTTAACATAACACATTTATGGGCGTTTCGTATCATTTAATAATGAATAATGATTTTAGTTTATATCTTCACTAAGAAGAAAATGGGTCTAACGGGTTAAAAGTCACTTGAAATGTAATTTTAATGCATAAAACCTCCTAGATCTTTTTGTTTGAAAAGTTTGAATATGATACACTAATTATTTACAAAAGAATTAAAGAATTTTGAAAAAAAGTATTTGGGTCAACGCATCCTGGCTCATGTCATTTCGTCTTGTACCAAAAAAGTCCATTTTTACCCAACGTGTCCAACCTGCCCAATCTAAGGAAATAGTGAAATACTGCATACAACAAGAACAAATTAAAAAAAAAACGGTGTTGATTATCCACTTGACAATGGTCAATACAGGTGTTCATATTTGGAGGGGTTGGTCCGTTGCATTCAGATGTCACTGTTGGAGGAGTTGCCAAAGCATTTGGCGTGCGTTTGGTGAGGCAAATATTTCCATCTGATATATTTTTATGCTTGGTTTCAATGTTTTCTTTTGGTCATTTGGTACTATCAGTCTCCATGAGGGAATTATTGTTTTACTACTACTTTGCATTATTAAATTTGTCGGTATAAGTTCATGGTGATGTGTAACTACAGGCTCCAGATGAAGAATATGAAGAATATCTTAGCCACCTGTTTGGTGATAAGTGTACTGGCTCCCGCAACGAGGTAACTGATACCAAAGTTCTTAATAACGTTACAGAAAATTTTATTGTGGATTATGATTATCTATCAACAGGTTTATTCATATGATCATCTATGAGAGGCTGTTTAGAAAACAGTTAACTCCCCTTTGCACATAAGAAATGTAACATTGCCTTTTCTAAAGGTGTTAAATTGAAATTACCTATTTGTCTCCATAGTAATTAATAAAATAATCGCCAGCTATGCCTATTAATGTATGTGTAAGAGTAAAATGTCATTCATGCAGTGGGTGTAACAAGCATCAGACTATAAATAGGCTATAACAAACATGATTTTTTACCGTATAAATCACAGACTCTCTGTGCCATGAAAACAGTAGCATTTTTTTGTTTTGGGCTTACAACATCCAGCTTTTAGGTTAAGGTGACTTATTTTGGCAATTGTTATTATTATTACTACAATAGCTGATAATATTGATTTCGGTCCAGAAGATTGTCCTATTTTCCAGGGGCAGTTAAATCATTTGACTAATAGTCAAACACATCATTGTCAACCATTGCAATTACAGGGGAGATACGGAACCCCGTATCGACCATAATTCCATAAATAACACTTCTTACTCAGAAACTTATAAGCAAAAAAAATGCACATGTGGTCTAAAATATGTCATATTTATCTTTTTTCAGATGGCCCAGCTTCCTGAAGGCATTACAGAACTGTTGGAACATGAAAAGCTTCCTGTTCCACTGGTATGTATGTGTATGTGTTTGAAATTTTCGTCATTTATGTTACAGTTTGAAATAAAAATAAACATTGATCTAGGAAAGTACTTGTCCTACGTGCATATGGTACCATTTTTTAAATTTATTTATCTTGTGTTGAAGACGAGTATTTTGTTACTGTCACTTTGGTTTTATAGATCAAGTGTCATAATGTGATTGTGCTTACCGCAACAAATGTCAATGAGTTAGAAGAACAATGGGATGCTTTGATGAGTTCGAGGTCTACTAATCTGCTAGCATCAACAGGACCATTTGTATCAAAGCATTTGACAACCACCCTCTCCGATGTATGTAATTTTTCTATCATTCATTTCATTAGTCTTCTCCATTGAGCTGTCCCAAAAGATAAAATTCCCATACCCAGGAAATGTACAAGTTTTTTAGGTAGCTTTGCTTTTGCATTGGAAATTCGGCTACAGTAAGAGGAACCCTCTACGCATGGAAAATGCAACAAGTTTATAATCAGTTTTGCTTTTGCATTGGAAATTCGGCTACAGTAAGAGGAACCCTCTACGCATGGAAAATGCAACAAGTTTATAATCGCAACCCATCTAGTTTTCAAACTGAAATTACTCATTTTATCATTATTTAGGATTTTGAGACATCTGACTATTAGTCAAACATGTTGAATTAGACCCCACTTGCTTAGTCAAATGCTGCAATGCTCATAAATCAGTGGTAGGGAGTCCCTTTTTCTGAAGTCTGGTTTCATTAGGATTTTTGCTCGTCATAAACATGTTTCTTTTTAGTCTTTTTATCGATTATCGAATGTGGTTTTCCTATGATACCCCTTGAATTATTGGTACTCATCTGAGGAAACTTACAGTGTGCCATTTAGGTCACATTCGCTTGCAACTTCAGAATTAATTTGATTTGTCTAAACTATACAGAAAACAAAAGTAACCGTGTCAAATTTTGTAGCTAATAAAAATAGAAAGTCTTGGTTTAGATATTTGAACGGTGTTGGTTTGACCTAAAAAGTCAAACCATGCCTCCCATTTTGGATTAGTATCTGATATTCCGTTTTATGTTTCTATTGCACTACAGTTAGAAGTTGCTCAGCCTCTATCCATGATTTCTATAGAATTTCCTGATATCTACACTGGTACAACAAACAAATACACTACAATCAGATTATGAATGTTGACCTTTATTTTTACTCTCTCTAACTTTCTTCTTGGTCTTTTTTGTGAAAACTCAAGGTTGTTATCGTAAATCCAGAACTGGGCCTCTCATTATAACCCTGGAAGGGAAGGTAAATGGGTTGTTTGGTATTTAAAAGCTCCGAAAATTCAACAGAGTTGTTTACTCAAACTTGTTGCTGAACTGGTTTTGCAGGATCAAGAGACACTTGAAGCAGCCATGGAAGCACTTTCTAAGAAGTTATCTGGTGTCAAACAAGTATTGGTTTGAGGTTGAGGGTTCATTTATCATATTCTGCTTGATGACCGCACTCTAAATCATGTGGCGAAAGAGAAAGAATTGGAAATTCCATGAAAATGGGGGGAAAAGCAAAAGATAAAAGGGTTTAGGGCCCAAGACTATTGTTATCAGGGATGTATATATAGACACCAAATCTATAGCATCATTGAAGGGCAATTGGTTAGTGAAGGGTTATGCTTTGCATTTGGCTTTTGTTTTCAGCTTCATATGGTTAAGTTTTGGTTATCTTTCAGTAGATATGCTAATCTATATTATAGTATTATTAACCTTTTACACGTTTTATAATATTTAAACCGAATCTGAAATATGATCTATTTACTATTGATAATATTAACGGGACTCATTTATTATTATTATTCTTTGCTAATTAATTTTTAAGAAAAATTAAAGAGGGAAAATTGCATTACGCATACAGTTCCCCTTTTTTTTTTTTATCATAATACACCAATTAAAAAAATTGTCAAATCTGATTCAAGCCTTGCAAATAACCATTTTAGCCAAACAAGAAGAAAGGATTGTGAATCTTAGAATTAAAAAAAATAATACAAAAACATCTTAATAAACTCTTAATACAAAAACATCCTACCTACTCATTTTCCCTCAAGCATTCGGCCTTCTGAGCTCTCTCAAAGCCTTCTGACATGATTGTGCCCTACTTTCACCATAGTGGTTGTTACCTTTGACCATTGTCACACCTCTCCCCGGCCAAATCGTTGTTCTTGTTCGAATATACATAAGATTCATTGTTGTTCTTCGTCTTCTCTCTCTCTCCCCCCTTATGAAATTACTTTAAAGTTCGATGTCAACTTCTAAAAAAAGAGGAAAAGATTACATTATAGTTATGTCGTAGATCTCTCTTGTTAAATTGTGTTGTACTTTAATGTGTGTGTATTCCTTTCTAAAGGAAATTTCATGATAATATCTATTTAAATGGGGTAATGTTTATGTTTGAGAATGTGTTCTAGCCTCAATTATTATTTTGGTTTGGTTTAAATCACTTTAGGCTTAGCATTCTAGTTTGAATTTGACATTTAAATTTATCTTATAGTTACACAAGTTTAAATCTTTACAAACATGCAACAATTGAATATGTAAAGCGATAAACCAATATTCATATCTTTTAAATCTAAATATTCAAACATTTAGAACCAGTTTTTATTGTTTAGAATTTAGATGTGCAATTTACTATTTAGATTCAAACACGTAACCTTTTCACAAACAAACACTACTTTACATGTTTAAAATCTTGGGTTTCCTTTTTTACATTTTTACGATTTAATGAAACGAAAAAGAATCATTTCCTTCTAAAGCATCGCACTTTTAAAAGGAAATATTCAAGAAAAAATTGGACACTTTCATTTCAAATCCTTGCATTTACTTTTATAAACAACCATCACAACGTGGTTAAAATAAAAGACGGAAGAAAAATTATATTTCTTTATACTAAATCTTTCTATCTCATCTTTTAAGTCTTTTCCATAAAATAATGATATATAAAATTCACTAATTCTCTCTTCTCGTCTTCTCTCTTAATTTTGATATTTTTTATATCTAGTAAGTAGAATATTTAGTAAAAAGATATAGAATCTGAAAATCTCAAGAAATTATTATGGTGTAGTTTGTGAGAATGAAAATTAGAATGAGTTGCTAGTTTGCGTAAAAAGAAATTAAAATATAAAATTAACCTAAAAGACATTATAATTAGGGGTGAGCGTGGTCCGGGAACCGGACCGGACCGGACCAAAACCGATAGGACTGAAATCGAAAATGTGTTATTTTTCAAACCGAAAACCGAACCGATTGTATTTATACGGTTCCGGTTTGGTCTCGGTCTCGGTT
>JAUEJL010109978.1:0-12592 GCA_032274825.1 Drosophyllum lusitanicum | reverse complement strand
CGAGCCATATGTATTTAGTAACACCAAGACAAATGTTATGTTGTTTGTGAACAAGTGTTTTGATGATTGTAAATATTTGTACTTCATGTAAAGTTTATTTGTTTAATGCTTCCGCAACGCGTTTTTAAAAAAATAGCTTAGGATTTTCGGTGTTACAAAAACACCCCCCCATCAGTTGTGATTTGAGAGTTGAGACCATGAAATGACTTTGAATCGTTGAAGTTATTTATATAATGCATAGGTAACTTTTTTCTATTCGTAGGGTAGTAGAGAATATAAAGAGATCCAAAAGTCTGTATAATCTCTCAATGGTGTTAGATGATACTATCCTTAAGTTATATTTCTTTCCTATAAGGATTGCAAGAAATCATCTAAGAGATAAAGGAAAGATTTCTTTCCTGGACAAATTCGTATCCATTAATGTTTGTTGTTATTCTATATATATACACTAAGTAGAGCAATTATCTTGACGCCAATAACCTACAAAATAAGTTATACATCGGTTACATTACAATAATGGAGGGGTCAAATTATAATGCTTATTTGTGCACTCAAACAGCTAAGCAAATGCTCAGGCCTGTTTGGTTCGTGGGATTTTGAGGGATTTCGCTGGATTTACATTTTGAAATCCCATGTTTGGTTGAAAATAAGAAGGAAGGATTGGGATTTCAAATCCTATAGGTGTGGGATTTCAAAATCCTTTGGGGAGGGTGGTATTTCTAAATCCCTCATATGTGAGATTTCAAAGTAGGACTTATTTAATCAACACTTCATGGTTCGCCTTCACCATATCAACCGACGCTTCACTCTCGTTGTCGCTACCGTAATCAGTCACCACCATAACCGTCACCGGCATCACCATTGTCGCCCACCACCGCCGCCGTAACCGTGAACGCCTCTGCATTCGTTGTCATCTCCCTTTGTCCATCATCTCCGTCACAACCCTAACCGGCCACTGCCGTAACCTTCCCCGACTCTGCCGTCTCCTTTCCCGTCTCCGCCGTCACCCTTCCCCCTTTCTGCCTTCACCTCCGCCTCCGCCTCTGCTACCATTGCCCTTCACTGACTCCACCTTCGACGACGTCGCCCTTCACCGCCTCTGCCTCTGTCACCGTCGCCCTTCACCTCCTCCACCGTCGCCCTTCACCACCGCTGCCTTTCACCGCCTCCGCCTCCGCCTCCGCCGTCCTCTCCATCTCTGCCTTCCCCGTCTTCGAGCCAGTCTAGTTGTGATGGTGAGTCGACTCCTTCACCATCTTTGCCTTAGAAATCCCATTATCTTTCTTATCAGCATCATGCTTCAAAAAAAGTGTCCAACTCTGCGCGTGACTCGCATTGGCAACTTTATCCCACCAAACAAGAGATTTGTTTGGATTTGAAATCCCAAGGGATTTGAAATCTCATGGGATTTGAAATCCTTAGGATTTCAATTCCATGAACCAAACACCCCCTTATGCTATGATTAACAAAGCATATGTGCAACTAAGCGAGATATAGAGTTAGCTGAGCAATCATCCCAACACACTTATCAGTTCAACGCTTAGCTTATCAGATCAACACTCAGTTGAACGACCCTGACTCGTTGCCAAGTTTAGCTAAAATCCTTACATTACACTAAAATATCTAACAATAACTTAGGTTAGGAATGTGAGAGGGTTTGTTTAAGTATTAGTAATCCTCACACCTCACCACATCGTCACGTTAGTTTTCCACTCATGCCACCACTCCGTCGCGTAATGGTCGCTCCTCACCACATTAAATTCTCTGACACGTTTAATACCACTAACTAATCAAAAATTAAAAACAAATAAAGGGCGAGAGAGAAAAATGGATCTGGGCTCACAAAGTCACCACCCTCTTCTTTCCATGCGTGGTATCTATCTACATTTTGGTTCCATCACATAGTAATAGTGTGGGAATGTGATTGACCACTATGTGATTGATCAGTTGACCACACTCCACCCCGAACACCCTTATATAAGTAGCCTAAACTCCTTTGGTGACAAGCTTGTAGCAGTTTAGGAGGGAAAGTCGATCATATGACAACAATGTATCAAAAAAAATATAAAAGTGAACGCCATGTCCATTAACTCTAGTTGTCTCTGTTACATACTCACATCCAGCAAAAGACCATTAACTTTGACTAAGCACTGTCAACATCTTTGACCAATAACAACCAAACCACCGGTGACCCACCGCTAAAGCATCTCATTACTACCATCTATAGACTTCTTTGACCACCTTTAAATCAAACTCAAACACCACCATCATCTCACTACTGTCACCTTGTATAACTAACTGTCTTTTACCGTAAATCAAACCAACCACCACAAAATACCAATAAAGTTGTTACACCGATTCACATATACAAAAGCACAAAAAACCGATTCACTTATAAATCAAAGATGAACACACACAAACATATCTAAAAATCAAAGATGAAAACATATGTTTATCCACAGAGTGATTAACAAAAGTAGTAGATCATGGATTTTGGTAGTGAATGTTTAGTCGACTGCGGGTTGGGTTCACCAGAAATGACCACAAATCGAACATGGGTCACGGGGTTGTAGGAGAGAGTATCAAATAGTAGACAAGGGTGTTATATCATATGTAAAAGAAAAATGATATATCCTTCTACTTTTTCTTCCTACTTCATCCTCCGACTCACCATAAGATGACATGTGGAATCCACTAATTCTCTTTCTCCATCTCCTCTATTGCTTTTGACACTTGTATTGATCTTGTGATCGAGTAGGAAGATATATCACCTCTCTATGTAAAAATATCAATTTTTTCGTAGAAAAACTATCTCCCATAGTAATAATGTATTATAAACGTTCGCGGCCAAATGTCCAATTGAAGCCGAAACCCATGAAGAGATGTCGGAAAAGAAGGAATTTGTTATTTATTGTACTATATATAAAGCATTAAATGTTGGACAACTAATAGAAGTGCAATAAACTTGTCATTATTGATATGTAGTAGTTGTTGTATAATAAGTCCAATGAACTCAACATCCAACAACATAAGGCAAACACTTATTTTGCCCTTAATTAATTAATTAATCAAGAAAATTCCACTTTTATAACGAGAAATTTATAAAACTGTTCTACAAAGGTCATTCATGAAAATTTTCATAAAGTGAAATCAAGAGAGGAGTGACCTTGGTGAAACAATTTTCAAACTTAGTTATTATTCTATGAATTTTCCACTATTTCTTATTAAATTTCTCTACTCGTTAAATAACGTTGTTACGTGTAATTTACTAATTTTATCTATTTATCGGAATATTTAAAATGAAAAAAGGGTAATATTTAATAAAAGTAGTTGACTAGACAATCTACGTAGCTACGATATGAATTTTACGTATGCCTAGAATCTATCAAGATATGGTTAATAAAAGGTGTGCATGCTCTCTTTTCTTTCCCTTCGTTTGGTTGGCTTAATGTACGTCTTTGCCTTTTTAATGAAACAATAAATTTGGTTTTTAATGTGAAATTATTTAGATGTATTATATTGTTGTGCATGTGAAAAATCGAAAATTTAACTAGAATAACTTACTATTATTCGTACATTATAACGATATAAAGAATTTACGTGGTTTAGTTAAAGTGATTAACCTACGTCTACAAATAGAATCCAGATATATCTTATTCAGTATTCAACTCTTATAAAGTGTTACAAATGTTTATAATCATAAACCCTAAAAACTATTGGGTTGGATCTTATACGTACAAAATAGTATCAAATTCAATAGTCTGGATATATTTAGCGCATATTTGGTTAAATACATGGTAAAAATAAGATATTTTAAAGTTTAAATTAGCATTCTCTTGATCTAGCTGTTAAGAAAGATAACAGACTAGTTAAATGGAGGAAATGATCCCTACAATTCACTCCAACGTGAAAGTAAGTACGTATGAGAATGTTCTGTAACGAACGTTATAGTAAAAATAGGTTAAGAAATCTTACATTGAAGGAGACGGTTCTTATACCACTTTTTAAATCTTATAGATAAAAGCGAGCGATGGATCGATGAGTGTCCACCCTAAATACACATGATATCTTAGCCAATAGCATATGCGTTATTGTCTTAAAGGTAATAGCGTAATACTGTTAAGATTAGGGTTTTATGGAATTATGACTCATATTTTTATAAGAATTAAGAAGTAAATGATATAACTTGTAGAAAAATTATTTATATCAGTATGGATGAAATTAACTCATAATTACTTTGACCATAAGTTAGATATAAAAGATTATAAGTATTTGAAACGGTGTCGTTTTAAAACAAAATTTTCAAATAATTTTTTTTAAAAGTTTATTACCTCATCTATATAAACCACCCCTCAAACTCACTTTCTTCACCCATTCCAACACCAAACTCGAAGCAACTAGCTAACCCGCCAAATGGCTCTCACCAAGCTCGTCATCTTCTCTCTCTTCGCCGCTCTCATTTTCTCCGGCAACTTCCAAGCCACCGTGGGCCGCCGTCTCCTGACCGTCCCTGGGTTTCCTGGTGTCCCCGGAATCCCTACCACATTCCCAACACCGTCAATGACACTCCCATCATTCCCTCCTTTTACCGCATCCACCGGAATCCCATCACTTCCCAACTTTCCTCTTCCTGGCGACACGCCCACCACTTCGCCGTTCACCGGGATCTTCACTCCTCCGGTCACCGGAACTACAACTCCGTGAAGCTTGTTGGTACCTGCATTTATGATCACCTGCTACAATATATATTTACTCTGTTGTTGTTCTGTAGGTAGTAGTTAAATTTACACGGCTTACGGCTTGCAGCTGCAAGCTCTTACTTCTTAGCTGATCTATCATATGTTAATGTAGCTTGTTATCCGCTTGTTTCTTGTAAGTTTCTTTATGGCTTGTTTAAGTTATCATGAAATTTTATTTTATTTTTAATTTTAAAAGTTACGAAAATAATTACTAGTTGTCTCTTTATTTTACTTTTAGTCTTTTACACCGACTCGGTTAACTCTATTTAAATAACACATGTAAAAGTAATTGTAAGGATTTACGTGTATATATATGACAATGTGCTTACTTAAAAATATTTGATAATAGTCGTCTTTCATATACTTATTAGTGTATATAAAGGTCGGACTTACTAGTAACTAAGCCTCTCTAGACCGATTAATTTTATGATTAATATGAAGAAAGTAAATCACGTAAACAAAAGTTATAATATATATACATATATAACCATCATTATTGATTTTATGTCACTGACGACACGTTAGCTAAACTATCATAGCGGGGATTACTAATAAATACGACGTACAGACTACCAAGAACGATATTATATATAGTATTAATTTAATTTAATTATTAGAATATTTTTTCCTACTAAAATAAAAATGACTAACTATCTAAATCATAAGCTTCGGGTGTCGGCCAATACTTCAACGGTAAATTGTATGAGTTAGCCTGTTTTGTTTTAGGTTGATATACGGTTTATATTTCGTTTTAATGTTAATGCCTTGAGTGTTTAAAAAGACAATTATTCTTACCCTTTCTTTTATTTATTTTTTAAACTCTAAATTATTTTTTTTATTAATAAAATATCAAATGTTTTTCATAAATAATAAATGATTATTACTAAAAAAATCAAACAAAACAAAATATATTATCCCTCTCCCCGTTATCCCCTTTAATTTCTCCATCACTACCAAGACCTTTCTCCACCCTCTTTCTCCACCTACCATAAGCGCAACCAAATCCGGCCTACCACCACCATCTCATACGATCTTCTTGTCGCCCACTGCTTACAACCATCGCCAAAGATCTTCTCCTCACATCACCGACCGCACACATACTCTCTTCCCCATGCCTATCATATCTGTGATCACCACCACCGTAGTTGACCTGCCACCATTTCCACCATAGTCAACCTGCCACCACAACCGCTTCTCTCTCTTTTTCTTCTTCTTCATCTAAGTCTTTTTTTAGTCAATTTGCATATTTGGGTGTGGGATTTAGGGTTCAAGATTTATTGGGCCTACGTCCTAGATAAATTAAGAACAAAGGGGCATTTTAGTCTTTTTCAAGTAAATTTGAACTAACATTGCAACAAGATTTATGCTATAAGGATCAAAATCGTAAATTTTGAAGTATAAGAACTAAATCTGTAATTTTATGTAAACTAGAGAGACAAAAAAAAACTCAAATATTGATAACTTTCTTTTCAAAAATATGTAATTTTAAAATTAAAGAAAGTTTGGGATTATATAACAATCCAGGTTATTAAAAAAAATCTAAGATGCAAAACATAATAATATTTTTAATTTTATTGAATGTTAAAGAAATCAGGATAAAAAATAGGTTTAGTTCATAAATATGTATTCAACTTGTCACATTTTATTATTGTGTGTATCGAACTTTTAAAGTTACCATTTAATGTACTAGACTTTCAAAAGTTACCATTTTGTGTATCAGACCTGTTATGGTAGGTCATAGTATGATGTAGCACCGTTTAGATGACATGGCAGTGACATGATTCTGATGTGGATACTGATGTGTTTTTTTTCTTTAAAAAATATTTCAAAATAATAATAATAATAATAATAATAATAATAATAATAATAATAAATACATAAATAAACAAATTCATCATCATCACCCGCGATCCTTTTTCTCGTATGCGATTTCTTCTTCTCATCTACGATTTCTTTTTCTCATCTGCGATTCCTTCACCTATCATATTTTGAGATTTGCTTTGAAGGATTTCATTTGGGTTCGGAGATCTGCTTTGAAGGATTTCGAGATCTGCTTTAAAGGATTCATGTGGGTTCAAGATCTGATTAGAAGGATTCATCTGGGTTTGAGATCTGCTTGAAGGATTTCGAGATCTACTTTGAAGGATTTCATAAAGTCTTTTTCATCTTCATCTGTTCGAAGGGTTCGATAGTACTGAAATCGCACATACATGGGTATCAATCTTCATCTTCATCGATGCTTTCATTCACCTTCATCTTCAGGTAAGTTTAGGGTTTCTTTATTTTTGATTGAAATGAATGGCAATTGTTCTACAAGAATCTTCATCTATTAGACTTTAGGGTTTTTGTTTTGGCTTTGATTTTCTTTAATGGCGATTGTTCTACAGTCATCTTCATTTGTTTGATTTTAGGGTTTTTTAGTTCAATTTTCTACTTGAACGACGATTGTTCTACAAGCATCCCATCTATTCGATTTTAGGGTTCTTGTTATTCAAATCTGAGTTCTTGATGGTTTGTAATTCTAGCTTGTTGTAATTAATAACACAAATAGAGTTCTTGATGAGTTCAAATATGTATGTTTGGTCTGATTTTTAGCTTGTTGTAAACTTCCAATTTATGGTTCAAATATGAGTTCTTGTGTTTGTGTATGATCTTCAACATGCTCTTCATCTTTTTTTTCAAGTAATAAAAAGTTACTAATATGGCTATGAATTAGTGATGTGGCATTAAAAATTAAAGGATTACCGGTTATCTGATGAATAGGTCACCGGATACACAAAATGGTAACATTTGAAAGTCAAATACATTAATGGTAACTTTGAAAGTTCGATACATACAATAGCAAAATGTGACAAGTTGGATACTTATTTATAAACTAAACCCTAAAAAACATCTATATGTTATATAAAAGCATCCTATTAAAATAAAAGTAGTGATTACACATCACACTACAATATCACCGTGTTAGTCAGTGGCACATTCCCCTGTATAGATATCTATTGACCACCACCAAATTTTAGGACCTAACCATTTTATTTAATTTCACAATATAATAAAACAATACAAAATTAAATACAAAATTTTGATTAATTAATTGAAATCACACCAAAATATAATAAAAATTATATAAAAAATAAAAACACATTGAAAATTTTAAAACTACATATATTTTCTATGATATTCTCCTTTCTTTCTCTTGAAATTGTAGTTTTTTCAACATTTTTCGTTTTCGAAATATTTTCTTTCATATCAAATATTTAAACAAAATAAATAAATAAATCAAAGTTCAGGTAACAGGAGATGATCAGTAACAAGAACTGAGAGATCTCTTGAACACAAGACCATGAGTACCATCAAATTTGGCTACCAAGAAAGTGATTTCAAGCTCTCTAATTTAACAATCCACTTAGGTGTAATGGGTCACTTCACTACATGCAACAACATCATATCATAGTTGCTAACACAAGAATAAGACCATTGATTCCATGAAAACAACGATTATACAATGTATTACGTATATCAGAGCATAGCTCGACTTTACTTTAAAACAACAATGCCATCTTCACATCTCCACCCTAGTTACGAGGAGTCTAAAACATACCCCACATCGCGCATTCATTCAAATCTCTGCAAAGTAACATTATCCATGTCTTAATTTCATTTAAAGAAAAAATAAGAGAGGATTTACTCTAAGAAACTATAGTAACAATAGAAATACATGTATGAAAAGGTTATAAGAAAATAGAAAAACAGGGGAATGAGGTATCTCAATGCTTAACAAGTTCTTTTAGAGATTTTTTCAGCCAGGGGAGAAACTCCATTACCATGGTTCCTCATACTTCTTGTATTTGTAGTTGTAAAATTGTGGAGCTGGGAAATGTCTCATTAATTCTCATCAAACACAAATAGATAAATTGGCTAGAATTTAAACAAGAAGTTCTTCCAGATCAAAAAGATAACACAAGAAGTTAGTATGATCACACTTACAATGTAAGGATCAAAACACCACATTATAAGAATCAAACTTGAAACTTTAACAACAACCCGTTAGAAGACGTGGATAACAAAACAAGATAAACACGACACTAATATATAACGTGGTTCGGTCGTCATGGTCACGACCTACGTCTACAGGCAGGAACCAAAGACTTTTTTATTATGACTAAAGTGTTTACAAGATGTCACCCTAAAAGTGCATATGAACCATAAAGGTTGAATGGCAAGAAACCCTAGCTTGATATTTATAACTAAACAAGTAACCTATTTTTAATTAGGAAAACCCTAATCTACCAAAATTAGTAACCACGGCCGCCGCACACAAAACCTAACAACTTGGAGCACAAGTTGCCTCCGAGAAAACTCCCAAATTTTGTTTTCGATGTGCCTACACTGAGCACCTTGTTTTTTCAGTTTCAAATATCCTCTAAGCTACTTTAAGTTATATCCTAGCATACAATTGCAACCATAACTACATGTGCCTATCATATAGCATATGGAGGCCTTGGGTGAAATGGACCTAACACTTTTAGTAGGCTCAATACTAACAATGTCATCCTTTGATTATTGCAGATTGTAGTCATTCATCATCAGGCTTTTGGCTGATGATATCATTTGAATATGATATATGATAGGCACATGTAGTTATGGTTGCAATTATAACAAGAAGTCAACAATTATAACAATTTACAACCCTCACATGCATAATAACTTAACCAGAAAACTTAGAATACAGATTGTGTAATTTACACTGAAACAAAGCCTAGAAGGATGCTACTCAGTAAGACTAAATGATGGTGAAGACAATCAGAACTTTTAAGGATAATTAATATGAACTGAGTAAACAAAACAACAAATCCAACCGCAAAATTCATTGCTAAACTGCCTGATCAACTTATAAGAGAAGTATTAATAATCATTATGTAAGGCAAGATTCGGGTTGGGGGATAATCAACGCCTGAATGTGGAAATGCACTTCAGTTACATTATAAGTCGAGCTGAATTGAAGGGAACAACTACTGAAACTACAAATTTCAATTGCTGGATTACTATAGAAGTAAATAATTAACAACTGGCGATCACATAAAAAGGCGAAATGAAAAAAATCATGACCTTTTTCAGCAGGTCGAAGCGTCTGATCAATTCCTCGCTGTGGGTGCTTAGACATAGAAGAAGACGACGATAAAGAGCAAGTGAACTGAGGCAATAGTTCCTTACGTTGTGGGTGGCGATATAAGGCATTGATTTAAGTATTTGTTTGTATTGTTTTCCCACAGTTGTACTTAAACACTGGTTTCATTATATGGTTTTGAGGTCTGGTTATACAAATTAACAAACTTAACTGTGATGGATTGTTTGGCAATTAAGGTTATATTTCCATGTGTTATTAAAGTTTAATCTGATCTAGTGTTTACCAGTATATTGCATGTTTGTGTACATGTTACTCCATGGGTTTTTGTAAAGAAAGTAATTGGGCCTGGTAGCAAATGTACTTCAAAGTCCACTTCCAATTTACCTATAGTTGTACACCTTTTATATACTTTAAAAATGTAAATCAAACACTTTCTCTTCTTATGCTTGGAATTGGATGTGATCCTCTCCTAGAAGCTTCAATACAATCCAGCTTTTTTCCTCCTCAAGGACAACATTATAATCTCAAGACAGTCAGCAAACAATACTTAATTTAGGTGCTGTCATACTCGATCATAAACGCTTTAAATAAGTAACTATTGTAATAATTAAATGTATACTTTTTTTTCTAGCAAAGTATATAATTAAATAAGTCCAACAATCACATAAAATCAAACCACGTTGGTGCTCATTTGATATATTAAATGACAGAAAAACCCAAAAGGTGGTATATATATTATACTTTTAGAACATGCAATTTGATTTTTTTTTCTTCTAAATATTTAATTGTGTTCATGGTTTAATTATTTAACATGTGTGGTTATTTTATTATAAATTTGGTTATTTTTTTACATACCGATATTTTAAATTTACTTGATCATTATAAAATATAAAAATAATGGAAATCATTATGTTTTTTGTCAAATAATATATATATCTATACTACATTATAAAACATTTAGGTTTTTTGCTTAAACTCTTAAATTTTAAGTGTTTTAAAATTACTAAATTACCCTTCATATAAACTAAATTAAGTAACTATTAGATATAGTTAATAAGATTCTTACATTCAATTTTAATAAACAAACTTTACATACTTAAGAAAATCAAAGTCAATACAATCTTTTTTGAAAATCAAAGTCAATACAAATTAACTTAATTATTAAAAAAATATTTTCATTACCTTTTTTTAAATTATGGAGAAAATAAAAGTAAAGAAAATGGAAAAAAGATAAAGAAAATAAACAAGTCACCAAACGAAAATTATCGCCGTCACCGTATTGCATACCATACTCCCTACGTCTTGAAAATGAACATGTTAATAAGTAGAAATTATTCGTTGCCGTCGAATTGCGCGAATATCATGCTAGTATATACATATATATATATATATATATATACACACACACGCATATACACGTGAGAGAATGTCATTTTTAATGACCAAACTAGTCAAAAGAAATTGTATACAAATATGAATAAAATGAGTTGTTTTTTATCCACGCGTTACTAGCTACGAAAATATAGGACAGACAGACTGTAAAATAAAATCTAAACATAAATGTTTAAAATAAAACGAAAAAAAGTTAAAATATTAATTAAGGGTTATAATGTCATTAGATTTAAGCTCAAATTCATTTAGGTTTTATATATAAAGTTGGAATAATATATCTAAATTAAAAAGTGTATAACTACGTGGAATTAATAATTAGAGAAAAAAAACTATTTATTTTTTCATTAGTCTAATTACTACCTCTATATATGACCCCTATAAAACACCATTTCTTCAACATTTCTTACTCCCAAAATGGCTTCCACCACCTTCATCATCTTCTCTCTTCTCACCGGTCTCCTTCTTTCCAGCAACCTCCAAACCACCGTGGCTCGCCGCCTGTTGTTCTTCCCCGGCCTCCCCGGTTTCCCGAAGCCCTCAATGCCACCATTTCCATCACCTACCCCATCCACTGGCTTACCTGGCTTCCCCGGTGTCCCATCCTTGTCGTTCCCGCCATTGCCACCCATTAATATTCCAACATTTCCCAACTTTCCGTTTCCTACCGTCGGCACCCCCTCCAGACCCTCCACCACGCCTCCGTTCACCAGAATTTTCACTCCTCCGGTTGCCGGAACCATCCATCCCTAAAGCTACATTTCTGATCCATCTCAACATCTGCTATAATATCTATTATTATATATTATGGGATTAGATTGTCATTTGGAACATGTATGTTGTATTCTGTTAATTAGAACTTAATTTATGTTTTAAAATATGTATTTAGATTTTTTATTATTGTTTACATGCTGTTTTAATTTGTTTATTTCAACTGATGTAAGTGTAACTGTATGAGTTAAAAACTTTATATTTATATATTTCCCTCATCCCATATACACACACACACACAGAGATATATAAGGAATTCATGGGTGGGCAATCCAATTGAAGGAGAGGAATTGGACGGCTAAGAACGGTTCTCGCGGTTCTCGCAATAAAAACGGATCTCAAATGAACTTTTCAATATATATATATACTAGCACAATACCCGCGCAAAGCGGCGGCTAGAAATAATTCATACTCGATAACATGTCCGTTTTTAATAACCCAAGACTACTATATCACGCATTATAATGGCATCGAATAATTTTTGTTCACATTGTATCTATTTTCTTTCTCATGTTTCCATTTCTTTTATTTCTCTTTTCTTTATAACTCTTTTATTAATTTTAAA
>JAUEJL010109967.1:0-12593 GCA_032274825.1 Drosophyllum lusitanicum | reverse complement strand
CTTGAATGGCCAAGATTGGTTCTCGCAGTTCTCGTTTGAACCCTCCCCTATATATATATATATATATATATATATATATATATATATAAGAGATGATCACCCCCAATCAATAAGCTTTTTGAAACAAATGATCTCATAGAAGGGTAAAACAATGCTACCCTATCAAGATTGACAATAAACTTGAGATTGTAACTTAAGCCATAATTAAAAGACCTAAACAATGAGTCTTGATACACATGAAGGAGATAAAATGAGATATTGCAATAGTTAAGAGACTAAAATTGCAATATTAACAATACGTGGAATTTTATTTAATTTTTAATCTTTTGTAACTATCACAAAATAAAATATGATGAGGAAGATACGGTATGATTGATTTTTCGTGGTGTTATACCCAAATTACCCTTTACCATGTGCATTGATTATTTTACTAGCCATTATCTCTTGATAACTAATAACCCTTATTCCTAAAAGTATTTGTTCTTTTATAAAATATTTTCAAAAGAAACAAAATATAAAAATGATATGACTAAGCATCAATCATTAATAATACACTTTAACTTTTCTAATATTTACTTCAAGATTTTAAGGAAACAACATTGTAATTCTAGAAACATCCAACAAAAGGCTTTTTTGTTTCTTGAAAAGAACAAGAAAGCAACATTTGTATTGCTATATATTTATCTTCATCTAACTTCTTAACTATCATATTTTCTAGAGTATTTTCATTTAAATTTAAAATTTTTAATAAGAAACTAATTTCGATAATTATATCAAGAAAATCTAAGTCTTGTCATCAAAAGCTTATAAGATCTTGTGCATCTATCCAGCTGGATCGAACGTGAGATCCATTTACACCATTGCCCCCACTCATTTACTCTAAGTGAGTGTTTTGAGCTGGTTGTCACTCATTCTAAGTGAGTGAGTCTCTTTCTTTCTCTTCTTCCTCTCTCTCTCTCTCTCTCCTCTCTCTATATTTATAACTTTTTTTTAAAATATAGAATTGTTGAGGGGATAAATGTGAGGGTTAGACGGTTAGTGAGATGAATGGAGATGGAAAGAAAAAACGATATGGTACTGATATAGCAAGGGGAAGTAGGGTAATGAATGTTCATGGTCTAAAATTGACTGTTTGAAAATAGGTTTGAGAAAATTTTTTCCGATGATACAATACATTTTTAAAATATAAATGGTTCATAATTTTATAAATATTAATATGATAAACCATCAAATATTTGCCATTGTTATTTTGAAATTTTTGGATACTTATATTATGCAAGATTAATTAATTATTATTTTTTACTTATAAAATTTTTGTTATTAAATGTCTGTTTCAATGTTATGATTCTGGGCCAAAAAAATCTACCAACCGACCCGAACAATAAAGACCAACTTCACGTGGCTGGACAGTGGACACACAAAAATCTTTGCCGTTAGTTTTTTAAAATTTCTGGATACTTATAATAATTCTACAAGATTAATTAATTTTTTTTACATATACAATTTTTATTTTAAGAGAGCTTAATATTATTAAGTCGGGATGTTTTCTAGAACATTTTCGTCTTTGCAAGATCAAATTGTAAGATCCTACTACAAGTCACTACAGTTTTATTAGTTTTTTATGTGCTATAATTTTTATCATAAACAAAATATATATAACATTTTAATGAAAGATTGAAACTTCAAATTTTAAAATATTATACACCCAACAATCCATGTTTTAATTGTTAAAAACATAAAATAAATTTCACCACAATCCATTTATTTACAGATTAGAATAAAGTTTAATATACATGATCCTTGTAACACAATCAATCAATCTATAGCATATATGATATATCAAGAGCACTTTTTTTATTCCATAATAAAATCTTTTCTTGTAAACTTTCATCTCTTATGATGAAAGAAAAATAAAAAATACGACATGAGCTTAAAATAGCAAACTGTCAAGTGTCAACACTCGTTCTTAACATAAAGTTGATCATATCACAAAATGTAAAAAATAATAGAGTGAAAAAATACCAAAGAAATCGTCATACACAATATCGTATGTGAGATCGTAGAATCGTATAGATCGGAGTGTGCTCGGTTTGGTTATGGCATAAAACCGAAACCGAACTGAATTTCTGTTTTTGGAAAATCAAAACCGTTCGGTTTTGTAGTGGTTCGGTTTTCGGTTTTGATGTCAATTTTAGTTCGGTTTTCTGTTTTTTGTTCGGCTGTAACAAAATGGGTTGCCAACTAATTTCCAATGGAAAACACATGAGAGATAACAATATTCAATGATGAAGAAAACCTATATGATTGATTCTTGAATGCTTTACTACAATTAATTCAATCTTTTCTTCCCGGCGTATAGTACATTTATTTGGGTATGTTTGACACTAACATATATGTTTGCATATATTTAAAGTTCATTTGTGTTTGCCACCTGTAAATCGACCCTTAAATCTAATGAAACCTTAACCCCCCTTTTTTTAATTAGGGCTACAATTTCAACCAAGAAAAAAAAAACCTTACCTTAGATTTAACAATGACTTCTAAACTCAAGTCCTTGGGGTTTTAAGCTTCTAAGCGAATTCCAACAGTGTATTTCATCTCTTCGGTTTTTCTTTCAATATTTGATGTATATGACTTTAAGTGGTGATGCGATGAAAATACGAGGAGATGTGAATCGTGCAATACTCGATGTGAATAGACTTACCCGTGAAATCAACTTATCTTCAACAAATGATTTTTTAAGCTTTTGAGATGAGAAACTAAAAGTGTGAAAAACGAATACTAGACGTAAAATGTGAATGGTAGGGGCTGTGGGAGGGGGAATGAAATGGGGAATTAGATATGCAAAATCTTGAAATTTTGGTTTTTGAAAATTTAAAATCGAACCAAACCGAAAAATCGGTTTTTGAAATCTTGAAAACTAAAACCACTGGTTTCTATATTGGTTTAGTTTTTTCAGTAATTATAGTTTTGGTTCGGTTTCGGTTTTTTGTGTTCACTCCTACGTATAAAGATCCTAAGAACTTACAATCCTACTTATGAGCTTACAATCCTGAATAAGATCCTATTTATTTGTGACCATAAATACTATCTGACACGTTTTTAATTGATAGGATTGTAGAATCGCACGATCCTAGAAATCCAACGGATCACCCTGATCATAAGAGACCAACTCCATGTGGTTAGAGTTTAAACTCACAAACACCTTTGCAATTGTTTTTAAAATCTATGAATATTTATAATAATTCTACAAGATTAATTAAATTTTTGGATAAATTTGGTATATACTAATTCTAAAACTTAAAGTATTATATTTATCCGGATTAATTTACAAATATCATATATATCATTTTTAACTTATCAACCTTTCAAATTTACCCAAATGACCACAATTATCATTTTTAATTATTTTAAATGATCATTTATAATACTCAATAAAATAGTAAAATAACTTTCATACCCCTATACTAAACCTAATTTTAAAATATCCCCTACGCCCATAATAAACTTTCAAGAGTTTTAGGTTTTTACTATGTTTGCAAAATAAATCCTTTATATAAATGTTTATCTTATCTTTTATGCCTCAAAGAATGTTCAATATAGTTCATAATTAAGTCCTAAGAGACTAATTTTAGCCTTTGGATCAATGGCATCAATAGTTCAAATTAAATATTAAAAATTTGGACGGAGTGGCATTTCCTAATTTTTCGTAATTCACATGTGATGCTTTTACAAATCACATGTGATTGTATACCGAATCACCTGTGATTGTATACTGAATCACCTGTGATTGAATATTAAAATTTTAGGACTATGTTTTTTAAATGGACTTTATTGAACACAACTCTATGCCTACTATATTTGAATATTTAAACTTATTTTCTATCAAATCGTCATATGTTAAATGAAAACGACGATGAATAGAAATCATAGTTTCTTAAGCCACCTGCAAATGACTTTATTTATGGCAATTTTGCATTATATGCGGGCTTGAGCTCGGGTTGTTTATGATATACAAAGCTCAAGTTCGAGCTCGGCTCATTGAAGCTTGGCTCGTCTTGTTAATGTAAGTTTGTGGGGTTCTAACTTAAAATCAATTGGCTAGGAGCGAGTAGCCCAGGACCCTTGTTAAGCATATTACAAAGTCATGTTTTGTCCGATATGAGACATTACTTAACACGCCTATCACGTGTGACGTTCTTTTCTTTTTTTGCACATAACACGTAGATACTTATGATTTACGTGGAGTCCATGTGACCTTTTTGGGACATTACTCAACACGGCCCTCACTTGTGACGTTCTTTTCTTTTGTTTGCGCCTAACAGGTAGATACTTATGGCTTATGTAGAGTCAATGTGACATTTGACCAACCACGAGTCAACTTTGCTCTGATACCATGTAAGTATGTGGAGTTTCAATTCAAAACCAATTGGTTATGAGTTGAGTAGCTCAGGACCCTTATTAAGCATATTACAAAGTCACTTTTAGTCCGATGTGAGACAATACTCAACAGTTAAGGACTCGTTTAGACTCGGGTATTATTTTAAATTTTTATTAAAAGAATATATATCAAAATATAAACAATGAATTACATTTATTTTGTATATGAAACCCGCTTAAGCTCGCGAGCTTAAACGAGTCTACTTTTTGATGCTTGAGCTCGTTAAGGCTCGGCTTGTTTTGAGTTTTTAATGATCCGAGCTTGAGTAACTCACGAGTAGATTGGCTCGTTTACATCACTAAAAGTATTTTTGTCAGTTCATTGTGTATTAGAAATTTAGAATGATAAAGGATTTAAGCTAATTAGACATGATTAAAAAATATTCTTTAGGATAAATATGAAATTTTGATAATTTAAAAAAGGCATATACAACATGTGTAAATTAGATCGATTAAATATGATATTTTAAGTTTTACTATAACATATACCAAATTTAACCTAAATTTTTATACTATGTAAATTTGGGGTAAAGAAATTTACGAAAAGACCCCGATCAAAAGAGACCAACTCACAAACACCTTTTCCATTGTTTTTTTAGAATTTTTGGATACTTATAATATTTCTACAAGATTAATTAGTTTATTTTTTGATAAACTGATAATTGTAATAATAATACAGGGCCAAGAAATCCAAATATTAATATGAAAAATGATACATTCTCCTATTTTTTCTTCCTACTTCATCCTCCTACTCACCACAAGATGACATGTGAAGTTTACTAATTCTCTTTCCTCACCTCCTTCATTTATTTTGACACTTGTTTTAATCTTGTGAGTAGAAAGCTAAGTAGGACGATATATCACCTCTCTGTTAATATTATGACATAGAGACAATACAACCTTTTTGACAAATCAACCCATTTATGGTAAAGCGGTCAAAATTGCCACCTGTGACTAAGTAAACAAAGACTATGACCAGCTTTGGCCAAATTCTACTCCTGATGTTTGGTTATATTAAGAGTTATGATAACTGCAGTTTAGCCACTAATAACTACAACAGAAGCAAATTACAACAAAGGCAATGCTACCATACATACTTTAGCATACAATTTTCTTAATAATATGGAAATGTAGCCAAATGATGAAACTAGAATGCCTAGTTTGAGAAAAAGTATACTAAGCTGCCAACTGCTGTAACTGATGGACCACATGAGACATTCTAGGGCGCATTGATGGTACATGTTGAGTACATGAATACACGAGATCAACTACCTTTTGGACAACACCTGCTTCAGGTATCCGAGAAGGTGATGTCGAGGAAGATGCATAAATCACGGGATCAAGAAGCTCCAAGTAACGGTGTGATTGAACAAGTGGAGTGGCCCATTCAAAAATACTTTGCCAACCCACTGAATCAACGGCTTGAGAAGCTGGCCTACGACCGCTTATTATTTCTAATAGCAGAACCCCAAAACTGTAAACATCACTCTTTGTGGTTAGCTCGTTTCTGTAAACAAACTCTGGGGCCAGGTAACCATGAGTCCCACCTGCCATTACTGTCCTACCATGCATCACTTCCCATGGCACAAACTTTGACAGCCCGACACCCATTAGATGTGCACCAAAATCTTCATCAAGAAGTACATTGCTTGCACGAATGTCACGGTGCACGACTTGGGGCTTTACCTTGTCATGCAGGAACCTGCTTTATATTGGTTTAATCATTAGAGAAGCAAGTCATCATAGAAGAATTATTAATAAAACAGCTAGATGTGGCTATTTTAACCCATTTACTTACGAATGGGTTGTTTCGGGTTATGTTTGATCACTCACGGTTCCAACAGGCTAAATTAAAGCATAAGCTGTTTTATATAAAAGTTCAGACTAGTTTTCTTTTTTTAATAGCTAGATTTGTATTGAAAGACTGCATTGTAAGGAAGTTAGTAAGCCTCATTGTAATGCCAGTGTGACATAATGACATTTAAGATAGGTGAAGTATGTTATTAAGTGGGAAGTCCATAAATGAAAAAAAGCAACTATTTCGTTAATTGTTTCCAGCTTTGCATGCTACATAATAAAGATTTATCTCCTAATACTTATCTTATCAACTACTATATGAGTGTGCGCGTGTGTAACCGAAGTTGTATCAACTAAAGGAAAAAGGGTTCTTTAGATTCACTTACGCGATTCCTTGTGCGAGAGTTGTTGCAACTTT
Organism: Drosophyllum lusitanicum; assembly: GCA_032274825.1. NCBI lineage: Eukaryota > Viridiplantae > Streptophyta > Magnoliopsida > Caryophyllales > Drosophyllaceae > Drosophyllum > Drosophyllum lusitanicum. Next base: position 5,938 of record JAUEJL010109967.1, on the reverse strand, counting down.
CATTCTCATGGTCCAATCTAGTGTCCTACCGCCCATGGGAATATGGTGTAACCATCTATCAAGAGGCCCATGCACCACAAACTCATACACAATGTAACGATCACCATGATCATAGCAGCATCCTTTAACAGGCACTAAATTTGGATGACAAAGCCTTGCTACTCTTCCAATTTCTGAGTAAAACTCTTTCTTTCTTTGGAAAGTAGACCTTTTTAACCTTTTCACTGCCACCCGTGATCCATCTGGCAAAAGCCCGCTATACGTGCCACCTGTCTTGGCATCCCCAAGAAGACGGTTACCTTCACTGAAATTCTTTGTAATTGACCTCAGTTCTTCACGGGTGAAGATTTTCCATGATGGAGGAACCAATGCTGACTCAGCCGGATTTGATAATTTCCGTGATTTTCTTCGTCTTTTGCTTCGTTTGTACACAAGGAGCCATATCACCACCGCAAATGTAGTAAAGAGAATTAATCCACTCACGATAGCAAGTATGATGAGATATTCCTTGTGGCAGTGCATATGCTGACATCTGTGCTCTGAAAAAGAAGGGAAAATAGCATCTAAATGAACTTTCTTAAAGTTGGCAATTTCTCGCCCATCTTACTTATGAATGGGTCAATTTGGGTTATGTTTATCTCTACCACATCAAACAAGTATTTTAAAATATCTGGTGAAAAGGGAAGTAGAACAAAGGGGTTGAAGATCAACAAAAGTATACTTTATAATACATACAACTTCCTAAACTAATTAATTCAAAAGGTAGATTATGTTGTCATAATATAGTGTTTGTAATCATATTTTACACACCAAGTAAAATCAGATAAAATTCGTTCCCAGTCAACATAATCCCAACCCATATCGATCTGTCAGTAACCCAACCCCCTTGGCCCCTTTGATGTTTGAACACCTCTAAAATTTACATTAATCAACAAAAGTAAAAAAAACAAACGGGGAGAATTTTTATATAATCAACACATTTTATGACAATAAGCAGGAAAAAAGGTCCCAAAAAGAATGCAAACCTGCAATAAGCATGCATATAGAAGCTTGAGGTATGTTACATCTGTTGGCCACAAGAGATATCGTTCTATTGGTCAACATAGTACACAAAGATGCCGAGTCATCCTTATAATTATATAAGCATGAAAAATTGGTGCAACTGGACTTCAGATCTGTTGTGACCACAGTAAGGAGAGTTTCATTCCAATTATAAGTATTGTCAGACCACTTCCAACCAATGGAATTGCTTGTGTTGAAGCTTCTGCCACCAATCCAGCATTCGCTACTAGTTGTTGCTTTACTACAAAGGTTTTGGACAAACTCCAGTTCAGGTAGTGACGTTAATGCTGCAAGATGGCCATGATAACTTCTGCAGCTGTTTTCTGATTCATTCCAAGACTGAGAGTTTCCAAAATATTTATAGCATAACATCTTACTTGGTCCCATTACCCAACTAGAAGGACATGGTGCTGTTGACAAATAAACCACAGGTTAAATTTATATTTTTCTCATTATCTTTTCAGAAGAATAAATAGATAATAATATGACTTACCCCTAATTGGACTTCATAAACTGCGCTAACTCACAAGATCTAAAGTTCAAACCCACATGTGAAAATCTTGCTATTTTCTTTGTTCTTTTTCTTTCTATGGCCATGTTTTTATTGATGAACATCAAAACATATATTATGAATGTACAAACTGAAAGATAAATCTGTGACCAAAATAGGAGGCATGAATCCCACATTCCCACACGAATCTACGATTATCTGAGGGGAGGTTTAAGTTATGACAACACTAAAAAGTATTGGCTTGGAGACAACGATGGCAATTGCACATTTAATACATAGTATGGAATGATTTGGTAAAATCATGTATGTTTGACCTCATCAGTCTAAGAAAAGCAACTTACTTTCACTGTGGCTCTCGTTACGAGACGAGGCAGCAAGAATGGAATCATTTGATACCTACAAGAAGAGTAGTGACATATAAAGCTTAAATTTGCATATAATCAACTCCAATCAAGTTTTGTTTAGTTCATCTCTTAAGTAGTCCTTGATTACTCACAGCTTTTAAACCTTCAAATCCAAGCATAAAGCAAGTAGCCAGAAGCAGAATTCTCATTGAATGGATCAGCATTCCTCCCATCACCTAAAGAAATCTCATTTTAGCAAACAATGTAATCATTTAAAAATTCCTTCTATACATACACAGATAGCAAAACATATCATACAGGTGTTTTAATACACGCCTAATCATCAAAATTTCACCAAAACCTAAGTAGTAACAGAAACCTTTCAGCTGAGTTAACCTAACTATACGCTACAAACTCGAACGTCAAAATCCACAACGAGCAAACATATAACAGCATTGTTAATATGAGACCACAAGAAACTTAAGAAAGAAAATAGCCAAATTGTAGAAATGGTGTTCAAATCTTCAAATGTTTGGACTCGTTTTTCAAAGCAACATGAGCAAAAGCATAAACAAACGGTGGTTACCTCGGTTTTGGAAGGAATAAGATATCTGGAAAGCCCTAAAAGCAGGGCAAAACCATCGCCGAAACTCTAGATCGAAAAACAGAATCAGGAAGTTAGCGTGTTACTGAAAAATTGAGGGTTTTTCACATGGAGAGTATAGGTGAAGAATAGATTGATAAGGCGAAGCAGAGAGTGTGGTAGAGAGCTTGAAATGGTTTGATAATGGCGATTGAAGGGGAGAGAAGAACAAGGCGGGCAATTATGAGGGATTGAGAGTGTAGTTGAGAACAGGGGCCAGAAAGTCAAAGTCAGTCAATACGAACACGTCGCCTGTTTGTATTAATGTCATTGTTGGTCACAAGTTTCATACCTTCCTTCAATCCCTACGTTTAATTACATTTTTAGTCCCTTGACCAACTACGTGCAACAATTTCTGGTTTTATTTAGCGTTTGTAAAAGATTTTAAGGTTCTTCTAGATAAAGTCATTATCTTTCAACATAGATTGTTAGGGTAACTCTAATCTTACACTCTACAAGTGACTCTCTATCTTTATTTTTGATAAAATCATTCCCTCTATTTAATACTTCAAAAGTGAGACTCATATATTTAATTTCAATATATGCATTTTTATATCAAATAAATAAAAAGTAAAACTATTTTATGTGGGATTCATTAATGAAGAGTCAAGTTCCACTCTTCAAATATAAAAAGAGTTTTACAACACTTCAAATATGAAAGGAGCTTTAAAGAGTGATTGAAATGAAAATCCTCTTCAAAATAATTGGATGAAATATTATTGGAGATGCTCTTAAAGGCATCCATCACCCGTCGGGTTAAATGGTGGTTAAACCAAGAATCCGTTGAGAAAACCTAAAAGGAGAGTTGGCGTAGAGGGTGAAAGTTAAATTGCAAGAGATGCAAATCAGGCATGAAATAATATGAGCAGTATCAATAGAGAGGTGGCTAAGTAAACACTTTGAGTGATTTTAGGCTCTTCTCGTATACATAGATAACCTACTTTGTTGTGATCTTTAAAATAAGTAAAAACTTGTTAGTTTCAAATTAAGTACACAACAACAAATATTTGTAAAAGGGGAGGTTGAATACAAACTTAAGTTTTTTAAAATTAAGTGCACACATTAATACTTTTAATATAATTCTTATTGATATGAATCAAGAATTACATGTATAAGGAAGCGGAAATCCTAAATACAATAAAAGGTGGCAACTAAAATGTCTAACACATAGATAAGTTTCTCTAATACAACAAATGTCTAAGAGGTTTAACACGTTGACAAGTTTTTCTACACTAAATCTAACTCTAAAACTTGTTTTTGCTTAAAAGCTTAAAGCTTGTTCTTCGAGAGAGATTTTCCAGTGGGTGTAATTTTCGTATCTTGTATGTTGAGGATGCAATGATATATATAGAAGCTTGGCAGACGGTTGAAAAGGATGTTGAGAGACAAGGTGGTATAAGGAAAATAATATTTTAATCATAAAGTAAGTGGGTAGAAAGTAACATTACTTTAATCAAGTTTGAATAAAGTAATAGTACTTTTTCTAGAAAAAGTGTAACCCACTAACATAGGGGTGTTCAAAACCGGATATCCGAAAATTCGAATATCCGAAATTTTGGATTGTTGGTTTTCAGTATCCGAATCCGAAATTTCGAATTCGGATATCGGAAATATCCGATAATTTCAAAAATATATATTTTTTATATAAGTTTTGAAAAAATATAATTAGTAAATAACCATATTTTAAACTTTAATCACCAAAAATCGTTCAAGTATGCTTCAAAATGAAAAATACATGTATATAAAACTATATATGTTAAGAAAATTAAATAAATAAGCAATATAAAAAAAATCGGATATCCGAAATATCCGAAAATTCAAAAAATTACTATCTGAATCCGAACCCGAAAATTCGGATATTCGAATTTTCGGATCGGATTTTTGGATAATTGATTCAGATGTTCGGATTCAGATTATTTTGAACACCTCTAACTAACTATATAATAATATTATTTACCATACTTTTTACCTTGTAACTTTAAACTTCTCTTTCCATGATTGTACTATAACCAACATCCATGCTTCTTCATATTTGACTTTACAAAAGATGTAGTTGCCAACCATACTTCAGTAGTTGAGCAAATCTTCAAGATCATTTCTAATAACTTTATCCATTTTTAGAGGACAAAATTCTATCATTTTTGTCCCACTTGATGTTACAAAAAGTGCAAATACTTTTATAACAAAAGATCTAAGGCATAATAGAACAACACATGTTCTGCCTTTGACATAAAATAGTTACATTACAAAATAGAATACACTGATAAATAGTTAGGGCTTAAATCGTGACTTAACTAATCAAAATGTACTAAACTGAGAAAAGTGAGCTTCTTAGCCTAAGTGTTGATTGCTCAGTAGATCACTAGATGCTTAGTTGATAGTAAAGTGCTCAGCTGATCATATAAGCTCGTCTGATTAAACTGTTAAGGCTAAAAGGATATAAGCTTATCAACCTAGATGATCAATTGATCAGAGTAGTTCAACTGATCATTCAGAGTGATGAGTTTATCAAAAATAAGACTAAGGGTTTGTTTGGTTTTTAGGATTTTGAAGAATTTGGTAGGATTTGCATTTCAAATATCTTGAAATCCCATGTTTGGTAGAAAATAAGAAGGAAGGGATTTAGATTTCAAATCCTATAGATATGAGATTTCAAGATCCTTGGGGAAGGGTGGTATTTCTAAATCCCTCATATGTGGGATCGGGACCTATCTAACCAACAATCTACTGTCGCATTCACCACATCACCCGCCACTTCACTCTCGCCGTCGTCGTCACCCGAATTGGCCACCACCATAACCGGCATCGACATCACCATCATCGGCCTCCACCACCGCCTTCACCGTCGCCCTTCACCGTCTTTGGGTTTGTTGTCGTCTTCTTTCGGCCATCATCATCGTCAATGCCCTAATCAGCCACCGCCGTAACCTTCCTCATTTTCGCCATCGCCCTTCCCCCTCTCCATCATCACCTTTCCTCGTCTCCGCCGTCACCTTTCCCCGTTTCCGCCATCACCTTTCCCCGTTTCCCCGTTTCCTTAGGATTTCAAGTCTATAAACCAAACACCCCCTAAGTATTGAAAGAGGTTTACTTAGCTGATCAAACTTTGCTCAGCTGATAGTCTTGAGTACTCAGCTTACAAATGAATTCACTCTGCTGTTAGACAAACTTGCATCAGCTAATGGTCTTTTACACCATCTTCTCCTTAGCTGATCTTAGATGTTGGCTTCCGGCTAGAGATGAGCGGGGTTCCAAAACCGGACCGGACCCAAAAAGAACCGAACCCGAAAATGGTCAAAATATAGAACCGGGAACCGTCCCGTATAGGTGTAACCGGTTCTGGTTCGTTCCTGTTTTTCGGTTCCAAAACCTATAAAA
>JAUEJL010109956.1:0-12593 GCA_032274825.1 Drosophyllum lusitanicum | reverse complement strand
TTTGGCCCAACTTAGTATAACGGTTAACCAATAAAACCGATAACAAAAACCGATCCGCTATCAAAAACCGTTAACCGCCCCATTAGAAACCGATACCCATTGGTTTGAAAAAACACATAACCGATATTAACGGTTATGGTTCGGTTTGGGGTCAAAACCGCCCCAAACCGCCCCATGCTCAGTCCTAAATAAACTTACTGTTTAATGTACCAAACTTCTAGAAATTACTATTTTATGTATCATACTTGCTATAGTATAGTGCATGCTAACTTGGCACTGATTTGCGTATAATGTACCAGTTTTAAATTTATAAAATCTGAATTATTAAAGGTAACACTATAACACAAATAGGCAAGAGGACTTAATCGTATTATAGCATATCTTAAATAAGTACGGGTGTCGAACACTTGAAGAACGAGTATGATTTTTAATATAACTCTACTAATTAAATATTAAACTGACTCTTTCTTTCCTTCCCCATCCCTCCCAGATCCGTGACCACCACCGTAGTAGACCTACAACCACCACTGCCATAATATATCTGCTACCACCACCATCGCCGCTCTCTCTTAGTCTTCTCCGTGTGTCGCACCAACCCACCACTGACTCTTTCTTTCCTTCCCCGCCCCTCCCAGGTATGTGACCACCACCACCACCGTAGTCGACTTGAAACCACCACCGCCATAGTAGATCTGCCACATGCACCGCCACTCTCTCGTTTTCTTCATCTAAGTCTAGATCCAAGATGAACAAGATACAATGATGAACATATTTGAGTTTGAGTCCAGATCCAAGATCTTGTTTCAAGATACGATGAACAAGATTTGTAATCGATTTTTAGGGCTAGGGTTTCTGTTTTTGTTTGTGTATGTGTGTGTTAATGTTTGAGTCCTAATCCAAGATCTGCGTTCTTGTGTGAGTGTGATTTTCTGCATATTTTTATTTTTTGGTTTGAAAATTGACATGAATATGGATGAAGACGATGAACAATGATGGTATGGATTAAGATGGTGAACTTTGATTTGAATATGGATGAACAAATGAAGGTTGTGGTTCTTGAGGATAAACAAATGACGCTCTAGGTTATTGAGGATGAACAAAGTTTGAATGACAATAACACTATGATAATGTATACGAAGAACACTATAGATGCATATCAAGAACACATAAGATGGTGGTGATTTCGTGGTGAGATGGTGAGGGTATGGCAGGAAACGGTGGTGGGCGGCATAGGTCAGTAATAGACGGCAGAGGAGTGGTGGTAAAGGGTGTTGGATGAAGGTGATGATATGAGTATTTATTAATATCCTTATTATATAATAATTAGTAATTTATTATTGTCTAATTAATTATTAATAATATTGTAATGAATAAAGCTTAAAAATAAAAGGATAAATTAAGAATAGAAGGGTATTTTAGTCTTTTAAAGTGAAATTGGACTAACATTGCAACGAAGTATGAACCATAAGGATCAATGTCGTAATTTTTAAAGCACAAGGACTAAATCCGCAATTTCGTATAAACCACAAGGACCAAAAATGTAATTAACTCAAAATATAGCTTTTAAACTAAGTTAAAAAGATAATAATTTAAAATTTTTAAAAGCAATCATAGAAACTATTTAACCCCCTACTAGCTTTTACAATGTGCAATGATGTATTGCTAGATAACACTCATTTTCGATGTTGCTATACTTTTGTCGTGCCATGTGGAAATGATAATCTCTTAGAATTTATGCCTACCAATAGGAGGGATATAGTAATTTTGTTGACGAGACATGAGCTTATTGAATCACATGTCAATAATGATCGAACAACAATGTAAAGGAAGAGACGTACATAAAAGTGGAAAAAAAAACTTTTTGTTTAAAGAATGACCATGCTTCATAGTTGGGCACCAGCGTTCTTAATGCAGGAAAGCACAAGCAGTGCAAGATTGGCTAACACACCGAGTGCTTGAATCTTGTGAAGCACGGCCACACGTCTTAACTGACACCGCCTGCCGAAAGTAATTAGCTCAAATAGCTATCTTTCCCTAATATGGGATTGTGGGATAAGTTTTAATTTTACTTTCTACCCTAAAGGGCATTATACAGGGCACGTCGTGCCAAACTTATAAACAAGTCTTTTTTATACATCTAAACATGTAATAACCTCATAATTCTCTTTGGGGTATTTTGGTGGTCTTGGTGACTTTAGTGCTCACTATGGGGACACCTCATGCACTTGATATCTTGTTTTTAAGAAGCATGAGGCCATCATACTTGGGCTTGAGGCTATTTAAGCTCATAAACTGAATGGATCTTTATGCTGTTTTTCGAAATTCTAATTAAATTCCCCATACAAACGCTAACACAGCCATTCAGGCATACCCAGCAAAGTTGATCATGAAAACAGCAATGCATCTACAGGGGCGGATCTATGCACAAGCCGGTAATTGCACGAGACACCAGCCAATTTTGTCCACGTAATGTAAATTCCGATTTTTTCAAGGCTGTGCTACCACCCATTTCAATGGTGTCACCACCCATTTCAAATCCTGAGCCCGCCCCTGTGCATCTAGATACAAGATTTCAGGAACCATCAGAAACAATTACTAATGACCAGATGCAAAACAAATAAAAGAAACTCAGAAGATGAAAACACAATCCAAAGTTATTCAAAGGATTTGAACCGTTACAGATTAGTTAATTCACATAAATTTTGCATCAAGGCCTAAAAAGGTTCAACCCAGCCTCGATGCTCGAAGCTAATTTTCTGCACCTAACCAAACCCAGCAAAATTTTAACACAAACGATGACTTAATGTAAACATTTTAGATTAACAGATGATTGAAATTCAAATCATGAATGTTTCTTTCATTGCAGTTGCCAAAACATAAAAGAGATGCGATAAATCTCATTCCAGTGAACATACAAAACAGTAATAGATCTCTAAGATAAACAAAACTGCGTCTAAGTTCACTAAGAAAACTTAATAGTTGCCAATGTCTTCATCAAATGATAGCAATTAAGCAACCGCGTCTAGAAAAGCTCTTCCGGGCTGACGGTTAGCAAGGGGTCCATGGCATCCAAGGAGCTGTAATACAACATTGATATTCATCAACAGGTAATACTTGAACCAAGAACAAATAATAATAAGCATCACCTGGGCATCACATTATTGCTCAAATTAAGTTGAAAACAAAATTCACATCAGAAAATAGTTAAGTAGAAAGACAAAATTGTGTTCATAAATAGACGAGCTTTCTGGTCCTCAATTCGCAATCATGATCCATTAATCAAAATATCAAAAGAAAAGCAAGATGTTGAAAAATAAGCAGATCCAAGACCTAAATGATGCAAGTTTTCTTTCTGAAAAAAGTCAATTGTACTTGCATCAATAAAACAAAGCAAACATCTTACTATGATAGTATGATATACTTGTGTCAAGCTTTGGGGATTGTAAAAAAAATGAACACGTTGCCTGGATAAACCTACAGCTACTCTTTCCTAAAGATGTCAAAGAAATACCTTGGCATTAACACCATCAGACATGATACGGTTCTCAGATTTCCACTGCACGTAGTCGGTACGGCTGAACTTGGTGAATCCCCTGAAAAGAACATAAAAAGATTAAGCACCAGTTCCGTATGGAAAACAATATTTAACATCTTAACATATTAATATGTCACAGACTGTCCAATGAGGGTAGCATCGAATGTTAGCAAAGAAAATTCAACAAATAAAGTAAGCAAGCACCAATAGAGTTAGGCAGATTTTATACCATTTCCTAGAGACAATAATCTTTTGGCGGCCAGGGAACTTGAATTTAGCACGACGTAAAGCCTCCTGAGCATGTGGGCTGTTGTTATCTTTGCAACGAACAGAAAGAAGAACTTGACCAATGCTTACACGAGCACATACACCTTGGGGTTTGCCAAAAGCACCCCTCATACCAGTCTGGAGTCTATCAGCTCCAGCACATGACAACATCTTGTTGATACGTAGCACATGGAAAGGATGAACCCTGACCCTCAAGTGGAAGGCATCCTTTCCAGCGAATTTGGTCATGTACTTGTTGCAGGCAATACGTGCAGCTTCAAGTGCTTCACTAGAGACATTCTCCTTCTCCCAACTCACCAAATGGACACAGAAGGGGAACTCATCAACACCCTTTTTCTTCATCCCAACGTCATAGATCCTAATCTTAGGATCAGGAACACCACGACAGTAGCGAGATTTTGGGTAAGGCTTGTTCTTGATCTGGCGATAACATCTAGCAGGTCCTGAGTGATGCAAATTGTTAAGCGTCAGCAAACAGACATAGCTACAATTCATCGACTAAATCACAATTAAAGAACATTTACAGACATAGATCGCTTGTTACATTCAACATACAGTCATACAAATAGATTTATTTTCAGTTGCATTAGATTTTAAAAAGATGAATCCTCGTAAAAAAATAGAAAATTGCATAGTACAGTATGAAACTAGTGAATCATTGTAGTCACGCTATATTATGCTAATCAATATTAACTACATATCAGAACAAAGAAAAATGCTTGTTTGTGAGTTGCTAACAATCTCAGATCTAATCAATAGCAGTTCCAGGCGACTTTCGAGTACGTATAATTGAGAAATCAATACACATAAACATCCAATAAAATAAGAGAGGAAATGATCGCAACTGCAAATCCAACACGAAAATTCCAAATCATAGTCTATACCGTCAAAATACATATGGAAGACCTTCAAATTGGTAATTCCATACACCAAGTCACCAACTTATAATCAACCTAGCAATCCATTTCTAAAACATAACCCATACACTGAAAGCTAAAATAAACAAGTAAAAAACAAAATTCAGACCAATTGCATCACATCGATATACATCTTTAACTTCAGGTAACTAGTTCTCAAATCAGAAGATACAGATACATAACAGATTAAATCAACGATGTCAAATTAAAGTATAAGAGGATAGGATAGCAACAATTAACAATAACAATAAAGCAATTGAGGAGAAAACATACTTCTTCCCATGGCTGATTTTTGATCGGTAGACGCTGCTGCGCAAATTTGACACAATAAACCTAATTAGGGCACGAAGAAATAGTGTATATATAGTAGTTATGTGGGCTAAGTGGGCGTACGTAAGAGGATGCGTCATTGGCGTGTTAAAACTGGGCCGCTAATAGTTGTGGGCTTCTAGAAGTATATAGCCCAAATGCGCTGACTTTTGCATTGGCTTGTTTCTATTTGCTAACCCAAAGTTAGAAAGGAATCAAGGGGCAGTTCTGCCGTTTCATATTTGTTTGGGGTTATGTTTGTAAATAGCATCCCTTTATATAAAATTGTTCATTGACCCACATAGAGTATAAAAGAGTCGATCCTTTATGGGTATGTTCGGTATGAAACTTTTTGGAGCTTATTGAAAATGATAGATATTTGTTTTTGAAAGAAAAACCTACAAGTCATGTTCAGATGAAAAAGCTGGAAGCTTGTTTTAAACAAAAATACTCTAAAACAAAAAGCTTCTTGAAGTAACTTTTAAAACCATCCGAAAGTTTTTTATATAACAAATTATCTAAATACCTTCTTTAATTGTTTTATAATTCCTCCTATTTTTATAATTTATCCTTTTTTGTCATTTTACACTATTAAGCTCAAACTACCAACTAATTTGTCAAACACGTATATAACTAATTTATACAGCTTTTAGCTCCAACCATCAACTAACAGCTTCCAGCTACAACTAACAACTATTTTATCCAAACATACCCTATGACGTAGGCTCGAGTTTGAATCAAAAGGCTCGAATATTTATTTAAAATAATTTTTAAATAAGTAAACTGATTACAAATTTATGAATACTATATATTAAATAACAAAAATAATTTTAACTTGAGTATAAATATTATAACAAAACTTAAACATAAGTTAAATTTCGATTTTACATTAGTATAACCCCAATATATTTAATCAATAATAACATTTTAACTATAATTGTTTACGTGTATTTATATATTATTTAAAGCTCGGAAAGCTCGATAAGAGCTAGGCCGAGCCCTTATAAGCTCGAGCTCGACTCGTTACATACTTCGAGCTCATTTTTAGGCTCGAGTTCAAACCCGAACTCGATAAAAGCTTAACTCAAACGTGTTTGAGATCAAGCTGAACTCGAATACCTTGATAAAATTCGACTCGTTTGCGGCCCTAGACCTAGAAAATCTTCTAATCTTCTAATATTAATAAAAGACTAACATGAAAGTATGTTAGATAATTTTAACTATTGATTTAGATGAAATTTTAATTATCAAATTTGAACCATCTATTTTTGTAAAAATTGAAATCCAAGTTTGACTTTAGTCAAAAAATTTAATTAAAAAACGTGTACTACACATAATTTTTATTATTTAATATTTAGATAAGGTAAATATGTGGTTAACTCATTAGAGATGTCAGCATTTATAATTTAAAAACTCAAAACTTAGACTTATTTATGAATTCAAATTTCTTCTCTTAATATCTACTTCTAATAATCTTTTAATATTAATAAAAAATTAACTATCATCCACTTAATTTGACAATCCTAACACTTCGTTTAATCAAAATTAACATCATTCTTTCTAGTCATTTATTTGCTCAAAATTAAAACTTAATTTTAACTCTAAATCAAAAGATCGTTCAACTTCAATTTTAATATGAGATAAGATGAAAGGTAAATAAAATATTTTACTAATGTTTGTTTATTTTACCATCTATAATTAAAGTAAAGCTAGTTATATAATAAAATTAATAGTTAGATATGATAGTACTATTAAAAAAATATTACAAGTAATAATATTTAAAACATGGTGATAATTTATCTACACGAGACGCTTAGTTAGTTATTCTATAATCAAAGTTATTGGACTAATAAGTCGTTCGGTATATGACGAAAACGAGATGTTATAGCCCTTGTTGCTAAAAAATATATAATAATAATATTCGGTAATCTTTTAATATAAATAAAAGACTAATCTTTATCAATTTAATTAGAAAAACCTAACTCTTTATTTAGTCAAAATTAAATCCTGATCATTCATTTTCATCAGAATTGAAACACAATTTTGACTTTAAATAGTCAAACTTAAAACTTAATTTTGAATTTAAATGAATAAGAATTATTCAAATTCAATTTTAATATGAGATAAGGTAAGGTAAATAAAGTGTAATGCCCCAAGGTTCGAATATTATATTTAATTTATCATCAATTATTAGAAATATTTATAGAATATTGATAATTGATTATATGTTTAATAACTCTAGGGACTAAATCTGCCAGTTTTATAATTAGAAAATCCAGGGGCTAAAGATGCTAATAGTTCAAAGTTTCCTATATAAAAGCAAGTGAAATTGAAAATAAATCAATAAATAACTTAGAAAGCTCTGGGGAAAGTTTGGAGTTGTAAAGGAAGAACTCTTACATAAAAAAAACAAGGAAATTGACATTGAATTGGTGTGATTATAGTTGCAAGTAAGTGTTTTGTACGTGAAATTCTTGGTTAATTGCTTACCTAGTATTCATATAGTATTTAATTGAGTTTAATAAATAAATTGATGTATTTATATGTTAATTAATGCGTTTTAAACAACCATATAGGTTGTTTGAGTGTAAGGAACACTCGGATATGTAAAGAATTGTTTTTGAAAGCCAAATGGGTCAAAAACAGCTTCTGTTCGGGTGAACAAACTGGTTATGTTCGAGGCTACACAGCCTGTGTAGTTTAGGGAACCCGTGTAGAAGAACACGACATGTATTGATCTAACACGACCCTAAGCCCTTGTGTAACACTAGATGTGTTACCATATGTGGTCGTGTAAGGTTAGTACTACACGGCACGTGTAGATTACTACACGACCGTGTAGGCGTGTAGCTTGTATTTCAGTACAGATTTTAATATTCTAAATGGTAATCATTATTATTGATTAGGGAACATTAATACGCTTGATTCCTTGACCTGAAGACTATTGTGTGTTTATCTGCAATTACAATGAACTTCTTTTTTACTATATGTTGGCTAAGTACCCCGTGTATAAACACGGGGATGATTAAATTCACTTAAATTTTTTTTCGTTTTTTAGATTACTAACATGTATAGAAAATAAAACTGTAAAACAATATAGAATATAGAATGTATTTAAAAATTAGTAAATCTAAACAAATTCGGAAATTCATATATAACATCGTCATCATATTTTCTGTAGAACTTATTTATAAACAACATTCATGGTTTTATTAGTAGGGTTGTCTTCTTCATCGCAAATTAAAACTTTCAAACCATCCTTACTCTTCACTATAGAAACCACCACATATAACTGTCAATGAGAGAAAATGGGCCGTCTAGAAAACAATCAAACATTAGACAACGACTGACCTTGACTTTTGTAAGAAGACATTTCTTTAGCGTTTTTCCAAATAGTTAGATTCTCTTGGTTTTATTATCTTCACGAACTAAGAAACACTATTTGAATTGACCAGACGTAACAATAACTAATTGTGTTATCTTATAATTTATACCAACTCTAAAGGAATACGGCAAATCCTGATATAATTAACATTAATATAAGTTAATGTTAACCAGTGCGTTCTACACAGTTATTATGTTTTTAAAACAAAAGAAATATATAATTGACAATCAGGCCATAAAAGATTTAGTATTAAAATTTTACTATACCAAGAATTCATAGTGGTTTTGGCTGAAGAGAAGAATATGCTCAATTAACTACACCAAAAAAATGATTAGTGAGCTTTTCATACAATATATTTTCAGACAGATTAATAATAATAATAATAATAATAAAATATAAGACTACCATTTGGATGTTAAGATTTATCAAGAGTATTGGAAAAAGAAAGAACGTTGTCATGTAAAACTTTGCTATATTTCTTGGTAATACGTGATTTGTTAATATTTTAAGAAAAAATAAGGTTGTTAATATCATAATTTTTCATGTTGTGAAAAGGATGTTAATCCTTGGTAGATCGGTTCCAGTCCTGTTAGGTTTGAATAAGTAAATTAAGGACATATATAAATTAAATTATATAATTTCATCATTTTAAACTCTAAATCCTTGACAACGTAATTACTAATACAAATCTCTATGAGTTGTACTTTATTAAATTAAATCATGTTTAGACTTTGAAAACAATTAATATGGATATCTAAAAAACTTGTTGAAGTTTTCAATTAAGAAGAATAGAAGATAGAACATGTGAACATTAACATATATATTATTTATAATATAATAATCATGATAAAAGTATCAATTTAGACGCATTAAGAGTCATTAGCTTTGCACCTAAATAAAAACTAATACTAAAACCTGGTTTTAGATTATATTTGTAGGAGAAGTTTTGAGCTGGAATGAACTAATTTTCTACAATGATATGATACATTGATATAGCTACCTTTATGTAAAATTTGATGATAATACTAACATATGGTTCAATAATTATTTAATGAATATTTTTAAATGAAACGAGGAACTTACGAAGTGGAATAGACGTCGATTTGGGAAGATGAATATGGGAATGAGGCATCAAATGTGCATCTAGTGGCCATGAAAATTACCCGTATAAATAGAGGTTTTCAAATTTTAAATTGATTATATACGTTTGAATTAGATATAACCAATAGCCTAATTATAAGGAAAATAATTGAAGTTTAGATAATGCTTTTGTTGTTAATATCCTATTTCTAAGGGTTAAATTTGAAAATGTGTTATGCATAAAGAATCATAGTTTAGGATGATGATATGTTTACCACCTTTAATTAAGGGAATTATTTGAAATGATGGGTTATGATTGGTTGAAAATATATTTAAAAAATAGATGATGACATTACAAACATTTTCTTTTAATTATAATATTAGATTTGTGATGTATGGAAAATATATTATATAGTATATGATATAGTTCATGCTATAGAATGTTGTATAGTTATGATTTGGTACCAAATGAAGAAAAAAAGGGGATCTAGTATGTGTTATTGGATCTTCAGTGACACAGTTGATATGGAAATATAAACAATACAGTTATACAGTAATGCGGTTATTACAGATTTACAGATTTTTCATGCCATTACATGCTATAGTAAATTGTTAGTTGGGTATGCTTACCATGTGAAAGTTTACCATATTTGTTGTTAATATTTTACAAGAGGATCGAGAATAGATAAAGGTAAAGCACTAAAGCCCCAACTACATGATATGAAAGATAGCTCTAGTTTTTGAAATAAGCAAAACTTTGCGGGGTTTAGTTCACAAAATATATCCAAGTTGTCATGTTTTGCTATTGTATATATTGGACTTAAAAAATTTCTATTGTGTGTATCGAACTTTTAATTTATCGCTATTGTGTGTATTAAACTTTTTATTATATGTACTAAACTTGTAAGTTTTTTACTTTTTTATGTAACCAAAATACATACAATAGTGACAAATTAAATGTTCGATACTCACAATAGAAACTTCTAAAGTTCGATACACATAATAACAAAATGTGACAAATTTGATACATTTTGGTAAAATAAAACCTTTAAACTAATAAAAGCTGTTACATGATATTTTCTAGTATAAAAACAAAATATGGAAATGGTCGAACCATTGACATCCTCGTTAGGAACAAATCACCTTTTGCCATTCCACTGAATCCACAACTATTAATAGCTTGACCAAATAAATATATAATATAGAGTTAGGTTCAATACAGTCTATTTAAAAAACATAGTCCTGAAATTTTAATATTCAATTACATGTGATTTAGTATACAATCACATGTGATTTGTAAAAGTATCACATGTGAATTATGAAAAATTACAAAAATGTCACTCCGCCCAAATTTTTAAAATTTAATCTGGACCGTTGATGACATTGATCCAAAGGCTAAAATTAGTCCCTTAAACTATGAATTAATTATGGACTATATTTAACATTTTTTTAATTAATAAAATAGCTATAAAATATATTTTTGGTATACTATTTGTGCATGTATTAAATAAAAATAAGAGTTAATTTTTCAAAATGTATTAAACTATATATACCCCAATTGTTAATGTATGTATCTACCTTCCAAAAATGTTATTGTGTGTATCAAACTTTTGAAAAATATGTTATTAGGTGTATTAAACTTCCTATTATCAGTACTAAACTTATACCTTTTTTTGATTTTTTATGTAATCAAAATACATCAATAACAACAAATTAAAAGTTCAATACACCACAGTAACATTTTTGGAAGGTAGATAAACACATTAACAATTGTGGTATAGTTTAATATATTTTGGACAAGTAAACCTAATAATGATAAAGGAAATAAAAAAGTGATTAGGAATATTCATAGTAAACCATTATGGGTATTCTTGATGCATGCCTACATCCTTAAGGCACAACTTATGATCTTAAAAGGTGTACATAGTATCATGTATTACATTGAGAGGAAACCCTTGATTATAATTACAAAGATCTTTAAAGATTGAAGAACCTTAATATCATAGACACCATAATCTAACTATAGACATACGTACCCTAATCTAACAACAGACATAAATCCCTAACATTTCACATAAATACATACCAATATAGCCTTATCTAGTTACATATACATACCTTAATCTTATATCTGCAATCAATCGTCTTACGAAAGAGTAGCATTAATTAACCACACCTTAGATCTCCACCATTCTAAAACGTCGAAGTGAGTTAGCCTTGACTCCACACAAAAGTCTAGCCTAAATTGCATTAATCAAAACTCAGTAACGACCATCATCAAGTTGTAAAATAAACATCGCAAACCACCAAACTAAACAACAAAGGAAAGTAACACAATAATGAAATTTTTTCAGATTTAATACAATTTTTTAAAAAATTAGCAAAACTAATCTTGTTTTTTTCTAAGTTTCAAAATTAATATATTCGGGGGTTCAAAGGTCGGGATATATGAAATTTTTGTACAAATCCCGACTTTCCAAAGCTCGGTTTTTGCTTTTGCAGTCGTACTATTTCCCGACTTTTGAAAAGTCGGGATTTGATAATTGTACAGGGGATTATGTGTGGCTAGGAAGGGAATCACGTGAACCGGGACTAATAATTGTACTCTTTCCAGAGCTTTGAAAAGTCGGGATATGTGGTTGTGTGGCTGGGAAGGGAACCTCGTGAACCGGGGAGCTTGATATGTGGCTGGGGAGAATCACGTGAACCTTATGGTACTATCCCGACTTTTGAAAAGTCGGGTTATGATTTTCTATATGAATCGGCTCACTCCATTTCATTTTCACATTCACAGTCTTTCACAATCCTCTTAGTTATTTCTTTCTTACGATTCCATTTCACAGTCTTTCACAATCCTCACTCCATTTCCTTTCTTCCTTTAACTATTTCTTTTAACTTTAAAAAATGGAAAATATAAGTATTACTTCTGGTCCAGCTAATCAAGAGTTGTTATTTTTAGAGAAGGAACACAGAGCATATCATTTATTTCACAATAATTTAAATGATACTGCTACCTTCAAAATTAGAAGAGCGGACCAGAAATTTTGGCACATTATAAAAAACAACCCAATCCATCCGA
>JAUEJL010109955.1:0-24862 GCA_032274825.1 Drosophyllum lusitanicum | reverse complement strand
ATTATTATTATTATTATTATTATTATTATTATTATTATTATTATTATTATTATGATTATTATTATTATTATTATTATGATTATTATTATTATGTTATCCATCCACTATTATTTCTTTTGTTGGCTCCACTAGCCTTCATGAAGCTGGCTGGAGCTCTGCATGGAAACTCTAATACACACACATATGAACCTTATAGTCGATAACCATGAGTATTTCAAATGTATTATAACAGTTACCACAGAAATCCACAATATATTTTAGGATAGAATTTAGTCCTGCCATTTTAAGACGTCATGAGTCATGATTAAGACTACATTATGTGTTAACCATTGATGTAGTTGGTTATCAGATTGCAGTAAATAACAGTGACAAATTAAACATTTTTTTAACCATACGAGGTTATTCTGGAACGATTATAATCCAATAATAACATTTCATCAGTTTCAAATTTTAATACACAGTTACACAAACACTCCACAACCCAGTATTGTGGAGTATTGTGGCTTGTTCAGAGTTCAATCCAAGATGAGTGTGTTATGTTCGTGTGCAGATATTGGAAGCCTTGACCGCAGCTTCTTGCCAGGAAACTTTCTGCTATGAAAGAGCAGAGCTGCTAGGAGATGCCTACCTGAAATGGGTTGTTAGTCGATATCTGTTTCTCAGATATCCACAAAAGCATGAAGGCCAGCTCACCAGAATGAGGCAACAAATGGTTAGCAACATGGTATTGTACCAGTATGCACTTACCAAGGGACTTCAGTCTTATATCCAAGCCGATCGATTTGCTCCATCTAGATGGGCTGCTCCAGGTGTACTTCCTGTTTTTGATGAAGACATTAAAGAAACAGACTTCTTATCTGATCAAGAAAATAAGTCACTCAATGAGAGTTTAACACAAGATGATGACGACGATGATCTTGAGGATGGTGAGCTTGATGAGGGGGATTCAAGTTGTTATCGTGTCCTCTCCAGTAAGACACTTGCTGATGTAGTTGAAGCGTTAATCGGGGTTTATTATGTTGAAGGGGGAAAGCAAGCTGCCAATCATTTTATGAAATGGGTCGGGATCGAGGTTGATTTTGATCCCATCACGGAGACAGGAACACAAACAAAGCCTCCTAGCAATGTTCCAGATAGCATACTAAGGAGTGTTGATTTTGATTCCATAGAGGGGGCTTTGAACTTCAAATTTAAGGAGAAGGGTCTGCTGATTGAAGCAATTACTCATGCTTCCAGACCATCTTCTGGGGTTTCTTGTTACCAGCGTTTGGAGTTTGTTGGCGATGCAGTACTCGATCATCTTATTACAAAGCATTTGTTTTTTATGTACACAGATCTTCCCCCAGGACGGTTAACTGATTTACGAGCTGCTGCTGTGAATAATGAAAATTTTGCACGTGTTGCTGTTAAACATGACCTTCATGTACACCTCAGGCATGGTTCAAGCGCCCTTGAAAAACAGGTCTGTAGTAGAGCACATATTTAGCATCCTAACTGGTTTTTCCCTTCTTCGAGTTTTTGGAGGCCCTATGCAAAAAATGTCTAATTACTGAAGATGAGGCCCTTAAAAATAAATGCTACATAAAATGTCGTTCTTTGATGCAAAATTATTCAAGCAGATCTTGGTAGTCAGTTTTCTCGAAATGTCATTTCTAATGGCTATCATTGCTATTCCAATAAACATTTCCTCTGAAACAGTTCAACATAGATAAAGTTTTAGTATCTTCACTCTAGAAAAAGCTTAATTCTGCTGAAGCAGTAAACTACAGAATATCAACACGTTTCAATTTTCGTTATGCACATATTGAGGCCACAAGATTTCTTGAGGGCATTCTACAATCATTATTAACTTACAAATTTCCTTTTTGAGCAGATACGTGATTTTGTGAAGGAGGTGGAAAGTGAAGCCTCAAAGCCAGGGTTCAACTCATTTGGTCTTGGAGATTGCAAAGCTCCAAAAGTCCTTGGTGATATTATTGAATCTATTGCTGGTGCTATATTTCTAGACAGCCAACGGGACACGTCTGTTGTATGGAAGGTTGTTTTTAGTTTTTGTTATTCTGTGCAATTGGGTTTGGGATTGCTTATTAAATAACGTATCTGCTGATAATGTTTTGAGACTGCTTATCTGATTTTTCGTGAGTGAAATTATAGGCTATTTTGAATAAGCAGTTTGAACTTTGAAGTTGGTTAATTTCAAAAAGCAATAGGCCGTTAAGCAGTTTTTAGTAAACCTAAACACTGCCTGAATCGTTAATAATTAATGGGGAGTTTTAGTATTATAAAATACCTGTTTTACCCTATCCAGGTTTTCCAACCTCTGTTGCATCCGATGGTGACTCCAGAAACACTCCCAATGCATCCAGTGCGGGAACTACAAGAACGTTGCCAGCAACAGGCTGAAGGACTGGAGTACAAGGCGACCCGAAATGGTAATTTGGCTACTGTTCAAGTGTTCATTGATGGGATCCAAGTTGGTGTTGCTCAAAATCCTCAAAAGAAAATGGCACAAAAGTTGGCTGCTCGCAATGCTCTTGCTGCTTTAAAAACAAAAGAAACCGAAGCAGCCAAGGAGAAGGAAAATGAGGATGGAAAGAAGAAGAATGGCAGCCAAACATTCACCAGGCAGACTTTGAACGACATTTGTTTGCGCAGAAATTGGCCAATGCCATTGTACCGGTAAGTAACTAGATACTCCCTCTCCCCTGTATATTATTTTGTTCCTCAGATATTAGTCTTCATTTATCTGATTAGGATTAATAGTATTTCTTTCTCTTTATTAGACTGATTGCTTTTCCAGATAAGGATTAGGCTATTAAATTACTATAGGACGACCTATAAATAGGGGTTAGACGAATAATTTTGTTCAGGGATAATGTATCAGGATAACTGACTATGAAACTTTTCCCCAAACTATTAGAACTACTTTTCGTTTAATACAAAATCCAGCTAAAACATGTAAAATTACAAAAATGTTGTTCAGTTTGTTTGATTGTTTGATAATTTTTTACTTTACACAATAGAAAAGGTGACTGTGTTTTATCTTTTTTTTTAAGAAATTGAATGTGAGTCGCAATGCAGAATGTTTTAGGCCTGGTATACCTAATAATTGGGTGGCCTCCTTATATATCATCCCTTTTTATCATGCTTAATTAATTAATTTGGTGTTTAGATTTAGCTTATCATTGGAGAGCTGGTAGACCTCTTAAAGTTGAATGTTGACCGACTTATATTACTATTTTCGTTTATTTTTATCTCAATATCAACAGTGGATCACCGGATCGTATCAAATTCCACATGCACTTGTACTGGCATGCCATTCTTTACCATTAAACACTAATCTAATAAGTTTTGTGGCGTTCTTAGGTGTGTCAGCGAAGGTGGTCCAGCACATGCAAAACGGTTTATATTTGCTGTGCGCGTAAATACTTCTGATAAAGGGTGGACAGACGAATGCATCGGAGAACCTATGCCCAGTGTAAAGAAAGCTAAGGATTCTGCTGCAGTTCTGCTGTTGGAGCTTTTAAATAGGTGGTATACATGATCATTCATCAGTCTTAACAAATAGTGGTTTCAATCCCAGAACAGATCCATTTGGAACCTCTGCCAATAATTGCTAATTCATGATTTCATTCATGATATCTAATGATCTTTTTGTATTCTAATATGACATATATGTCAATATAAGAAGCTTGATACAGAGCTGATAAATAGAAACCAACAATCTTCATGAATTCTTGTTCGTATGCTAAGTCATTCTGTTTCATATTACCATTTCATCAATCAATATCTCTAATGGATGGTTAACAACACATACATCCTATGTGTGAGAGATAAAGTTTCTATAAAACAGAATGCGTCTCTAGATTTAAAAGTTCATTCGTGTAGGGATGAGATATTTGAAAGTGGTAAAGAGTTGAAACGAGCTATTCCTTTCATAGATATCGAAAGCTGAAGTTTTGACTTTATGGAATGGAAGGTAAATTTGTACTTGAGATGATGCGCCGGTTATTGTCTGAAGGAACCGATGATGCACAGTAGCACACAGCCTTGGATTTGTGGTGGGGACAGTGGTGAGCCGACAATGACGTGCTCGGCATCGTGTCCACAGCACCACGGTGTGGTGAGTGGCGGGTATAGTGTGAAGGATATGACGGGAGGCTATGTGGTCTCTGAATCACATTTTTTTTGGTTCTTCAAAGTTACAAACTTAGAATGCTATGTATGTCTGAATCTAATTCTCGACTGTTGTAAGAGCATGGGAGATTGGGAGTGGTCAGCTTCACATCACTCGCACCTTTGTAGTGATATTATCTTCACGTCACTCTTATTCTCTTATATTTCTTTCATTATTCTATCAAAACATCTTTCTATGATCTTTCTCCCGTTTTTAATTGTTTGTTGATAGTGTGTGTGTGAGGGACATAGGGAGAGTGTGTGAGAGAGGGAAGCTACTTGAGACAACGCCGCAAGGTCTCCGTACCATATCAATGCTCTAATGGCGGAAACAAAGCTCCTTTTTCCCGATTTGTTTGGGAACTTTTTGCTGAAGGAACCCATTTGGTTTTGTGGATACTTGATTTAGTAAGTGTTCAGATCATACTTCCATTATAATCACAGGTTTGCTTTATCTTCAATATTTTTTTAATCAACATAATTTTAAAATAAAGCTAGTAAGTTGAGTGGTGGGAGTATGATGCTGATGTGACAATCTTGTCTCGGTTTGAACAAGGTAAAAACATGCATAGGTTATCTCAAACACGAGACATTATGCATTGGAAGGTTACAAAACACCAGGACTAATCACTTTCGTGATTTAATCTAACAAGTAGGTGGATTTATATACTCGCGCAATGACGTGTTTGTCAAGTAATTGAAGCTTGATTTTTGACACTACTAACCCTTTGAGGATGGTGAGGACTTATTCAGACTTGCTAAGGGACATAGGTTTAAAACCATAAGTGAATTCAAATGTAGTGTTCCTACTTCACAAGTTTAGTGGGTAATTACAAAGTCACTAACAATGTTACAAACCCATCAATTCACGTGTAATACAAATAGTATGTCGTTGTGAAGAATTAGGATGGTATATTTCCCTTAACAAAGCTTTAGAGGCGTCTCCGCGACGAAGACGTTAGCGAAATTTTGCCTATACGATCTAGAGCAAGGGAGAGACCTGTCATTTGCTTGGGGTAGTTTGATCAACCTCTTAAATTTCACAAAAGTAGAAATTTGTTAGGTTTATGTAAGAGCAACTCCTGAATAAAAAAATTGTGAAACTAGTCCAATTAGTAACAATTCTCGTGTTAGCAAAAATAATATATCCAACTCGAGAAAAAAATTCCGTGTTTATTAAAACTTAAGAAAATAACTAAAGCGGAGTATTTACAAAAAAAGAAAAAAAAAAGCATAAATAAGTAAAAGCCTTAATGATTAAGCTCTCAAATTTTGGAGTACAACCTCAAAAAATGATAAAGAACTCGTTATAGGTTGTCTGACTCGATTGAATTAAAAATTTAAACTCAATTAGTTATAGTGTTTTTTGTCTAACTTTAAGCAGTTACACCTAATTGCCAACATGGGGTGTTTAAGCTCATTTGTTTTTTTTTTGCCCAAGCCTAGTCCAAGTCCACTTTGATTTCTTAAGCTCGCATTTAACAATCGACGAAGTGCCGACTTTTCTAACACACAAGAAATAAGTTTGCTAATTGTTTTAGTTGCCAAACTGACCCGACATGTTTATCTTGTTAATCCAATCTGAATGAGTAAACGAGTTGTGAAGCAAAACAAATCGTGAGGTTTTGTGCCAACAAAAATTTCTGAATCCACCTCGATGCCACCTTTTACATAGAGTTATGGTATGTGATCCAGGAATAGAGCGCATGACTAAATTGTGCTCAGTGAGCATACATTAGTTAAGGATGGAAAGTGTGTAGAACAGTAAGGTGCCGGGGTCCTGTGTTCGGACACCATTTATATCGATTTCTTTTGTATCTTTTGAGTAATCGGAAGTGCCACCTCTGTGACACAACCTATGAGAGTAGCATAGAAGTCTATAACCTGGCGGAAAATTGTTGGAGATAACTGATAATGTGGAAAATTTTCTTGTAAACATTTGAGCTTGTTAAGAAAATGGGAAAAGCGTTTGATGCAGCAACCACGTACACAATGACAACAAGTACAGACGGCCATGGGCTGCAACACCTCTATTTTTTCCTTGTTTGTTGGCCATGATCCCTACTTTTTCTGGGCTGCCATTTTAGTTTACAGGAGACATTTGTGGCTCTTTTTTAGCAGAAAAAATATGGAAGAAAACACATATTTGGTTACATATCCTAGAGCGTTCAAAGGCTGTTAAGTTTTTTGCTTCTAACATATCGAAGTTCATCCTGCTGAACATGGTTTTATAGCTACCTGATTACATTATGTTGCTGTTGTATGCAGATGAAGCAAGTCAACCTTACATCAATTCTGGGGTTGTTATGTACGAGGCTTGCAGCAAGTCGAGCATATGAAATGGAAGTCCTCTAGCGAACTAACGGAATTGGAAGTCCTCTGGCAGCATGGTATATCATTTATGTAGCAGTAAATTCTCGACATGCATCATCAATTCTGGGAATCTGGTATGGAAGAACAAGAATATATCAAGCGTCATCAATACAAGAAGAAAAAACAAATAAACTACAGATGCACTATTTTCAACAAAATATGATGCTAAACATGGACAACGGGCAGTAAGTTGACAGAAAATCATACAATATAGGTGACAATCAGTCCGGTTTGGATACCATTTCCGCCACTAAAAGAAGTAACTAAGATATACTTATAAAAAGAAAAAAGAGAAATAAAGCATAAAATGGTTCTTGCTTTCCTTCAATACTCTTTCCCACGAGTAGTGAATAAAAGTAAATTACACTCTATAACATGGAAAAGAACACAAGCCCTGGACTCGAATCTACAGCCTTAACACTATTAAATTGTGGCAAACTACAACAGAATGTATCCTGCTCATGGTTCTAAAAAGCTCGCCTTGGCTCCGCCAAGGCTTGAGGCTTTACCATGCCACCATGACATGGTCCAAGGCTTGGACGTAAAGCTTGGCATACGCTAAGGTCCTGCTTGACATGTTTTTACTTGTTATAAACCTTGTTTTTTAGGCGTGTTAGAGGTATTGAGCCATATAAGTCAAATGTATATAGTTATTCGGTTATAAGGATGGCTGAATATACCGAAAACAAAGAAAAAGATCGATGAACTACGTTATAAACCTATAATTATGTGTTTTTAATATTTGTTTGTATAATTTTATATACATAATTAGAATTTATTATACAAAATTGCCGCCTTAAGTGTCGCCTTGTGAAACGCCGTGACCTCGCCATGGCTTCCAAGGGCCTTTTCGCCACACCATGCCTCACGTTATTTAGAACCTTGAATTCCTGCTATACATGTTTTAATATTGTATGATCGTAATTTAAAACTTACATTCTGATGTACTAAAATTTCAAATTACCTTTGATGTAGCATGTTTGCAACTTTACATGCAATGGGAAATGTTAATAAAAAAAATTAATTACAGAAAAATGGCGAGTAATAAAAGTTTGTTACATCAAAAGGTAAGTCTTGAAGTATGATACGTACAATCAAATAATGTGTAAAGTTGGAATACATTTGGTGTAGTTTGCCTTTTTTCTTAAAATGCAGTGGTATGTGACACTATGCTTTGAGGTCTCAACTAGTCTGCATGGTCCTACAGGCAGCATCTTCATATGGCCAAACAAATAAACTGGTATGGTAACTTTGACCATTCTGACTTTCTTTTACCTCCTGATGTGGTGCTAATATGGCAAACTAAAACCTGTAAACTTACAAAGGTACACTAAATGTAAACTTCTGAAAATTCTTCACCCTTTATTGGGAGCAAACAAAGAATGTTACCCCAAGTAGAAAACAGACTAAAGACTGTAACCTGTTTATGCAACTTTCCCTTTCTAAAAGAAGGTTTAGATGAAACTATTTAGTACCTTAAAGTCCATCAGCTTTCTGAACTAAAATAGTTAGAAGCTTAAAGTGAAGCCAAGTCATTAAATGCAATACTATACCAGTGAGAAAAAAGAAAGCTACATTTATGAGATAATCGAAATTAATAAACATTATTAGGCTTAAGCAAGGATACTAAATCAATTAAAACTACCACAATTGACATTATATGTTGCCTAATTAACAGCCTATATTTCTGATGTAAGATATGAAAACTATATCTATATTAACAGACCTGAAATGTAAGAGAGTCATTTACTAGTAACCTTTTGTTTATTCTTCATTAACATCTTTATTGAAAGCCAATTCAGCAACCAATGCAACATGATCACTTCCCCATCTCTGGTAAGATACAATAAAGATTGTAATATTATTTGAACCGTTGCTGTATCAATTAAGCAAAAAGCTACAAGTATTCTAAGAATAACATAGTTTAATATACTGTGAAATGTAGGAAATAAACAGAAGTAACAACACTACCTCTGTGTTTTCTGACAATCACACCAAAAATTATTAATGAAATGAAGTTCACAAATTGAACCATAAGAGGCTTATTTGTTCTTCTGTTAATACATTTCAGAATAGCTAACCCATTCCAATACCTTTGTGGGAAATCCAGGAGTCCATTCCATCGCCTGTTTTGGTATAGGAGCAAGGACCCTTGTAGTTTGGAGACCTTTGGATCGCCTATGTAAACAAAATCATTCCCCATTATTAAAGTTCACCTTCCTTGTTGTTGTCTACCAATTACTTTTTCCTTTTTTTTTTCTTTTTAATAATAAAAAACGGACTCACCAGATGTAGTCTACAGTTCCCTGGAAACCCCTATGGTAGCTAGTCACTTGAGGCTCCCCGTTTGAGTCTCTCGTTCCTGAATAATCCTGAAAACGGGAAGGGAAAAATCCGAGGATACTTTTTGTTATTTCCAATATATTTGATATTATTTATGGAAACAAATGAGAAGGTGATAATGTCAAGATATATGGTTCACCTCAACTTCAGTATATGTGCTTCTTAGTTTTAGAGGGTGTTCCATGGTTGTGCATTCTGAACTGCCTGTTGCAGCCTCAATTTCCATAGGGGTCCAACCTGATGGGTCATAAAAAGGGTTCTGATTTTCCACAAATGGTTCACCATCATCAGTGGTCACAAAACCCTCCAAAACCTCAGTCTTAGAGGTGTCATAACCTTCCACCACTTCAGCTCCATCAGGGCCATGTAACTCAGACAAAAATGAAGTAGAATTCTCGCCTACAGATACATCTTCTATCGCTTTGAGTAATTCATCTGAATCTTCATTAATTATTGGATCAGACGAGATGTTTTCCAGAATTTCTGAGGTGCAATTTACACCACTGCCCTCGCTTTCTTCCTTAGCCTCGAATTGTAGAGCGGTTTTTTCATCTTCATGTGCTGAAACAGTAAGCAAACTAGCAGATAATCCCTCATTTCTGCCAATTTCCTCCTGAAATTTCGTGTTATCAACCTTTCCAGGAGATTGAGTTGTATAGTCAGTTGACTGAGTTCTACAAAAAAGATAAAGGATTTTATTGTAATTTCATTTAGAACGATGTGCAAACAGATTTTGTGATATGGTATTCATGCCTCACAATAGAGGTAGATGGCCTTCTCGGACGAATTTCAGCAGAATGTTGTCCTGATATCTTATCTCTAGGCAGTTCAGACACATTTAACTGCATCGAGAGGCAAGCTCAGCAAACAATAACAAACTGAAGCAACTTTTAGTAATGAACACCAGAATGGTATTCTAACCTTTTGCTCTGATATGAAGTTGTACAATGAACTCTGAATCAATTGAAGGAAATTGTTATTAGGATGAAAAAAACAAACAAATTTGAGGACAAATAAGGTCTTGACCTAAAAGCTATTCATATGTACAAGGATTGTAAGAAACAATAAGATACCTTTGGAGTTGAGTTAAAATCTCCACAAAGAATAACAGGAGCATCATCCCAAAGCTTTGATGTTGTATAAGCCTTATGTAAAAGCATTCTAACCTGTTGATGAAAGATGACATTTTTCGTCAAGAAAGGCCATGTAAAGATTATAAAGTGACATAAAAGATCTTAATATGCAGAAAAGGACGGATCAACAATTTACACAAGTAGCCTATCATTTCATATCTGGAGTAAGCAAGAGAAAAATTAGCTAAAACACTCATTGATGGATTTTAAATTAATTATATACAGCTATTGCTATAAAGCAGGCAAGGTAATGCTGTCAAGTAATTAAGAATTTATAAATTGCATTGGTGAATGGCAAGTTGACGGTAAGAGAACATTTCCAGTGCTTGTGATACAAAATGTTCTACACTCCTAGTGCTAGAAATACAATAACTATGTTTTATATCACGAAGAAGAAAGGCTGTTTAGTGCATTAAGAAAAACAGAAGACAAAAACAAGCAGTTATTTAATCAGTCATAACAAGTCTTTGTCTAGGAACCACAAAAAGCATGTGAGTTCGCCATCAATTAGTTACACAGAGGAACAGTGTATAAAGAACAAATTATATCACTAACGGATTATGTTAATACCTGCCCAAGCTTAATCTCCCCCCTCTTCGGATTGTAAAGCACATGAATATTACATATGATAACTTTATTGGGACCTTCAGAGCTGCAGGCACAGAAACAGTTCCTCATTCTCCACTGCAATTCATAAATCTTAGAAGAAACTCATTGAATAGACCAAATAAGTACATAAAAGTTGAGCCATACCATCATGTGATCAAAGGAAAATCTACAATAGCCACTTATTTAAGCTAAACACATTTAGACACACTATCCCACCAAACTAATAAGCCCAAAAAATAGAGTGATTATTTCACAGTTGAACTATTTTATAATCAAGATGCATGGTGGTATTCATTGTATCAATCCTGGTCCCACTAAATGCATTCCATAGAAAGATATTATAGCTCTTAAAAATCTACGGCCTTCATTGTGAATGTTACCAATACACTAACTGAAGTCACAGAATAAGTGCGATCCAAAAGCATGTTAACATAACCTATAGATGTCCCATATACCATTGCCATACATATTCCCCAATATCATAGAGATCCTGATGTTGGTTGACTTTCACACCTGATTTTTCAACTTAAAAGCTCCATCTAAACTCAAAGTGGAATCTGGTCACATTTATAGATGACAAAACATCCAGTCTACTTATAACGTTATGAATGCCAACAGGAAAGATCGGAAGTTTCCAGAAACTTATTAACTCAAAACCCATTTGATAATATTAAAGTATAAGAGCCTTCTATTAGAGAGATTTACAGAATAAAGGAGATGGGTTTTGAGACGTATCATTACTTAGGTATTATCATGAGATGCTAATATGGTTTAAAACATAGATATTATCACTTGGGTATTTTTCATGATATGCATAGAATTGAATAAAAGATGTCAAGGGCCTCTATTGAAGTGCTGAGCTGCATCACCAGCCGAATGATTTGTATAACAAAGTGTCAGTGATGAGTGAACCATTACAAAAAAAGCAAATAAAGAAAAAAAACAGTGTCCATAAGAATAGATAAACACAAGTACAGATTAGAAAAATATGATACAATTACCATGCTGGCAGAGACGATCCCTTTGGACTTCTCTCATTTAGTGACTGTTCAATGTAAGAATAGCACTTAGTGAAATAATAAAAATAAATTCATATTTTGTTTTGCAAATGAAAGTTTTTAACAGATCATTTGAAGAGAAACACACCTCTAGAACACATATCTGGGCAACATTATCCCGCAGTCCAAACTTATTGAACTCAATAGCTTCCTCATGCAGAAGCTTGAATCTAGCATCAAAATTTTAATACCAATATTAACCAGATGCAGCTGCTTATAAGTGCAGCATGGAATTAATATAAGCATGCATGTCAAAAAGATGATAAATATACGAAATATAGTGTTATTTAAGAGGCTTGCTTATAGGAGGGTGGAATCGATTCCAGTTGATGGTACTAGGAGGCGTGGTCGCCCTTCTCTGAGGTGGGAGGATAGAGTTAGAGGGGATATGCAGGAGCTTTCTCTCCCTGAGGACATGATCTCAGATAGGTCATCTTGGAGAAGGAGAATTAGGATACAAGGATAGGAAGGCGAGGGACTAGCAGCCTTGGGCTTAGGATAAGAAATTATACCTAAATAAATAATTATGAAATAAAACCTAACATTTATAACAATACCGGACTCAACATGAGGAGTTTGTAATAATCCCTTAATATCTAAATGGTGAATTCATAGAATATTAGCAACACCTGTATATCTTCTTTTTTATATGTTGTGCTAGTACATCCTTTTTACCTTTTATTTTACTTATTTCCATTTTATTTTAACTTATTTTATGTATTTAATTATTTAGTA
Source organism: Drosophyllum lusitanicum (assembly GCA_032274825.1). Classification (NCBI taxonomy): domain Eukaryota; kingdom Viridiplantae; phylum Streptophyta; class Magnoliopsida; order Caryophyllales; family Drosophyllaceae; genus Drosophyllum; species Drosophyllum lusitanicum. Next base: position 12,435 of record JAUEJL010109955.1, on the reverse strand, counting down.
TTATTATTATTATTATTATTATTATTATTATTATTATTATTTCTTATTATTTATTTATTGCCTGAGGTCCTTCTCAGGAAGCAATCTCCCTATCTACGGATAGAGGCATGATTGTCTACTTTTTACCTCCCCCATACCCCGCTGTAGCGGGATTGGGTATTGTTGTTGTAAGAGGCTTGCTTATACAAGGTACACCCAACAACGAGTCAATGACCAATCACAAAGAAATTGTTTATATCACTTGTGTCCAGAAGCACGGTTTAAATTCTACACCAGCAAGGGAACTCATAATCAAAAGCATATATGGAAAATACAAGTAATACCTTGATGAACGCCAAAATATTGCACATCCATCAACTGGCTCACCAGTTCTCATCTGCCAGACCGGAAAAGAGGAAAATAATAAACAAACGTACGTAACACTTGGAACAAATAGCAGAGAAATAAATTGTACACTAATAGCATCCTGTTTCCTAATAAAGTAAATATTTGAAGTTCAATCATCTAAAGAAATTTTCAAAGTAAGCAAAGACTCAAAGAGGAATGTAATTAACGAACGTACATAACACTTGCAGCAGCTCAAATATTTCCAAACCCAGCTCAGTTTTGTCTCTAATAATTATAGGTTAAATCTGACATAACATTTTTTTAGCCTAAACAATTACACCAGATTTGTATATATGTTAATCACTACGGAATTCAACAATTTAAGAGGCGTTGACAACATTCCCTTTTATATTTGAAGTAATCATGAAATATGAGGATAAAGGTTCCTATACGCTGATATAAACTTTTTCTTCGGTGCAAAACACAGATGTCAACATTCAATAATCCAGCGACCCCAACCCCAATTACCCCCCCCCCCCCAAATCCCCCCACGCATCCCTCTCTAATCATGAAGAGGTAAAAACTTTGGAGGTCATTGTCAGAAGTCATGTTTTTTGGCTAGTAACACATATCTTACCTTCTAAGTCCAATCTTAGATGGCCGTTGAACCTGTTAAGTTTGTCAAGAATAATTTAAAATTCAAAAAGTGTTTGATAATGACATATATCATGTAACTTTTCCATGTACTTCTCTTTTTTAGTCATGTCATACCGTCCACCAGCAATTAGTCTGAAGCTTGCTGGCAAGCATTTGTAAGATCCTCTCATGGTTATCAAAGAATATCATTAATCCTTTGCTTCCATTTTATAGACATTGGTATCTATTTACATTAATTTTAAAATACCTACAAGTTCACATAGTTTGTCTTGGTAGAATATCAGGCATCATGCAACCTACTTCCATAGAAATTATCTTGCCTCAAAAGTCCCACTGCCTATATATGGTAGTTAAAGGTGTGCCGAAAAATGTTAAACTTTACTACAAATAAAGGGCTTCCTTAAGTCTTAGATGCACAAAGTAATAGTTATCAAGAACAATTAATGAGTAGAATAAGGTGTAATTGAGACATAAGCAAAGCATTTACCTTCCAGATACCATTGTATCCCCTAATCTTTAAGTCTTCTTCTACATCCTGAAATCTATCAACCTCCTGTATAAACGAGTATATTATTGATTTATTGTAAGACAATGTACTTCAAATCAAACACAAAACCAAAGGTAAGGCTTTTATACACTCCCAAGTCAATTTAAATAGGTATGGACACAGAGTGTAAAAGGAAATAGAAAGAAGGCTTAGATTATTGTTTTTGTGTACATGTGTGTCAAACATAATCTAAAAGAAGTAAGAAAGAAAAAAGTTCAGCCCATTATGGGATTGCATAGGAGGTTGATAACCAACTGTTCAAGTTCATAGTAAGGCTAATATTTCTATCTCTTTGAGTAATATACACGAGTTGTACAAAAGAGAAATTAACATTAAGCGGGACCCCAAATGAAATACCATCTAAAGTGAGTCTCAGCAGCCAGAGCTATAAATAGCGAGGTACAAAATTGAAACTCATAACTTAGAAGAAGAGAGTTTGCTCCAAAAGATATCTCCGATAAATCATTTAAAAAGAATGTGTCATAGCTTCTACTAGGGAAATGATCGATACCAAAGGTCTACGCATGTGCATGACTCTAACAAGGTCCTGCAAATTTGTGACTAGCAATATACACTGAGAACAATATGAGAAAGCTGAATTGAACTGGGAACAACAAGTGAAACAGAATTACAACCTGAAAACATAATATATCAGCCGACCATAATCCCAGCTCGAACATAATATTTCTCTTCCGAAACTCCCAATCCAAAATATGCCGAGGTATGTGAAAGTAAAGTTTGCTTCGATGATTACTAGCCAGGTAATCAGCGAGTATATTGTATGAAAGAACTGTAAACCGCTCTGCACATAATGCCCGAACAATGCCAAACAATAAGAAACTTGAAGAACTTTAATACGTTGCAGTTATAACTATATAGCCATGCCAAATGAAATCAACTTAAGTTAAGAACACCAATGCACTCACTTCTTTAAGTTCATATTGATTTCCAAGCAGGTTAAATGGATCACAAAAGTGGGAAAGTTATCTTTTTACTACTACTGCATTTTCAGAAAATGCAACTAATGTAATCTTAATCACATGAGTTCTAATTACCACAACTAGGTGGAGGCCCAGGTTTTGCGCGCTCCCAATTACGGTAGTCCGAAACTGGTTTAGGTGACTGTTGCCGAAACCGCTGTTGTGGCCGAAATTGTCTAAAAGGTTGTGATGGCGCGACTTGTTGGTACGGAGGTCGCCGGAACTGCTGGTTCTGCTCAACATTCGGCTGTTGTTGTCCTTGATTATATAAAGGAGGTGGCCGAAACTGTTGGTTCGAATTAACACGGGGCTGCGGCTGTCCTTGCGGTCGAAACTGTTGATTCTGATTGTAAAAAGGTGGTGGCGCGAACTGTTGGTACGGATTCGAATACGGTGGAGGCGATTTTCCACGTTGATGAAACGATTGGTTCTGATTGAAAGGTGGATCTGAATTAGGTCGAACATGGAAACGCGGCGGCGGAGGATTATAATCCGGCCGGAATTCTCGATTGGCGTCGTTGTCATCGTTAATGACGTTGTCCGTAACCGGAGCATACGGACGATTTGAGAATCCTCTACTGTGCCATTGATTCCGGCCACCTCTGTACTGCCAGAATAATACAAACTCAATTAGTAGAAAGGGAAAATTGAATCAAGTGTTATCAGTATGTAAACTAGTGAGTGCATGTGAGGTTGTGAGAGAGATAGATACGATGATTACAGTGGGGGAAGGGCGGAGGGACATGACGGCCGCGGTGGCGGTGGCGGTGGGAAGGAACGGCAGGGAAGGGGAGGAGCGGTTTTTCAACATTGAGCCGGCGACGATGCCCCACGGATCTAGCGCGTTATCCACGCTCCTGATGGCACACGTGTCAGGCGTCATATTTACGATACGAGTCCCTCAAGTGTTACCGATGGAACAAAATCCTTCAAATTTTGCCGGTGGAACAAATTAGACAAGAGGAAGAAGGTGAGGGTGTGTTGTATCATACAAAAAACTTCACCTGTTTTTTTTTATTATTATTATTATTAATTTTAGAAAAATGGAAAAAAGTTCAGTTATATGTCTTTCCAATGTATTGTGCTTGTGCTAGCGATCTCTAGTTCTAAACTAACACATTGAGTTCGCGACAAGGTGATGATAGTTAATTGTGTGTTTTACATGTATTTTTTTTCAATAATACATTAATAATTTTACGAAAGGACTTCCACGTGTGATCTTTACAAACTTTCAAACCACTTTGAGTGTTTGTTATTCATATTCACTAGAACAACGGGGTTTACTAGTGTATCTAGTTTTATGTATTATCTGATTATCATAGTGTATAGTCTGACTTGTCAGCCGGTACTTAGTTAGGCCAATTATCTTGGTGTATTGTGTATGCATTATTTTCTTATATGATAATTGCCATCAAAGTTCTAAACATAAAGTTATTGGCTTTTCAATATGGGCGAAAAATTACTTGTTCGAGGCCATTGATCACTCCATCCTTGAGACCATTCTTTGGAAAGATACGTCAAAGGATAATTGGGAATCGATGAAGAAAAAATATCAAGGCTCTTCGAGAACGAAGCGTGCATAATTTCAAGTCTTGAGAAAGGAATTTGAAATGCTGCAAATGAAAGAAGGTGAATCTATGACCAATTATATCACAAAGGCCATGGTAGTGGCAAACAAACTGAGATTTCATGGTGAACATATGGAAGAGGTTGTCATCGTTGAAAAGGTAATGCGATCCATGACTCCTAAGTTCGATTATGTTGTTTGATCAATTACAGAATCCAAAGATATAGTACACTCTCCCTTAACGAACTTAAAGCTCGTTATTAGTTCAAGAACAAAATATGAATCGAGAATCAAGCACAGAGGAACATGCATTAAAGGCCTCTACTAGAACGTACTCTTCAAACTCTAGAGGATGAGGTCAAGGTGCCGACCGAGGCATGTGCCGGGGTACATGCACAGGGAGAGGAGATCAGAACAGCAACAATGGTAGAGCTAATCAATCCCAAGTTAGAGATAGAGGACGTGATCAACAATTTGACAAGTCAAAGATCGAGTGAATTCGATGTCATAGACTTGGTCACTTTCGATATAAATGCTACACAAAGTTGCCTCCCAACAGAAACGTCGAATTTCCTTGGGAATAAGGAAGTTGAACTCTCTTGATGGCGTTCAAGATGAAAAGGAACCAGATTCAGAAATTTGGTATGTTGATTTAGGATGCAGCAACCACATGTGTGGAAGTAAGTCTTTGTTCTCTTGTCTAAATGAAGATTTTCAGTCCATTAAGTTTGGGGATCGACATAAGCTTAAAATAATAGGAAAGGGAGATATTAAGATAAAAACTAAAAATGGTTTTGTGGAAACAATTATAAATGTTTTTATGTCCCTAGTGTAGAATGTAACCTGTTAAGCACTAGTCAACTACAAGAAAAAAAAATTATGTTGTTACACTTAAAAATTGGTGTTGTGAAATTATGATCCTGTTAGAGGTGCTATCGCAGTAATTCCCATGGCCTCAAATAGAATGTTTCCTTTGAAAATAGAATGTATTCAACAAAGTTTGATGGTAGAAACTAAGGAACCCTCATAGTTGTGTCATTTTCGTTATAGCCATCTAAGTTTTGATGGTTTAAAAACTCTGCAAAAAAAAAAGAACATGGTGAGTGGTCTTCTATAAATTATTGCACCCTCTAAAGTATGTGAAGAATATGCTTTTGGTAAACAACATCGTTCAAAGTTTCAAAGCGGAAAGGCATGGAGAGCAAAAGATGGTTTGGATCTGGTGCATTCAGCGGTCCATTAAATCCAACTTCAAATGGAGGTAAAAAATATATAATTACCTTCACCGATGATTTTTCTAGAAAAACTTGAGTGTATTTTTTTACGGTAGAAGTCGGAGGCTTACTCTACATTTAAAAGTGTTGAAAATGAAGCAAGCAGAACTATAGAGACTCTTCATATAGAGGTAGTGAGTATTGCTCAAAAGAATTTGAGGATTTTTGTAAAGAGAAAGGCATTCAAAGAGAACTTACTTCAGCCTACACACCACAACAAAACGGTGTATCCGAAAGAAAATATCAAACCATCTTAAAATGGTGAGAAGTTTGCTCACAAGAGGAGGAGTTCCAAAAACATTCTGGCCTGAAGCAGTAAATTGGAGTGTTCATGTACTAATAGAAGTCCAACGTTTGCTGTTAAAAACATCATTTTCGAGTCTTCGGGTGCATTGCATATGCCCATGTTCTTGATGTGAAAAGGAAGAAACTTGATGATAAGACTGAAAATGTATCTTTCTTGGTGTAAATGAAGTATCTAAGGCATTTAAATTATTCAACCCACTAACAAAGGACAATCATTAGTAGGGATGTCGTTTTTGTTGAAGACAAGAGTTGGGACTAGAATAGGCAACAGCCTACCCAAGTCCTATGTGATGAAAATGCTAACCTGGAACAACTTCCAGCACCTTGTCCACTTGAAAATTCAAGTGTTACAACCCAACCAGAGGCTGAAACCTCTTCCTAGCAGTAGCCGGCTGAAACCAATTAAACTAGAGCTCAATCCCTGCATCGTGTTAGAAGAAGGCCCATATGGATGAAAGATTATGAGGTATATGGCCTTCAAGATCCTATTACTCACTTTGCTTTGTTTTCATATTGTGATCCCACCACCTTTGAGACGGCTGTCAAAGATGAAAAATGGCAAAACCAGCAATGGATGAAGAAATAAAATCCATTGAAAGAAAAAAAAAAGAATTGGTGTCAAGTAGGTTTTTAAAACAAAGTTGAATGAAAATGGTGAAGTTGACAAGTACAAAGCACGTTTGGTAGCAAAAGGATTCAAACAAGAATATGGTGTAGACTACACTCAAGTATTTGCTCCAGTTGCAGACATGATACTATACAATTAGTGATTGCTTTGGCAGCTCATAACTCGTAGCCAATCTTTCAATTGGATGTCAAGCCAGCCTTTTTGCATGGTTATCTAAAGGAAGCAGTATATGTTGATCAAGCTCCTGGTTATGGTAAAGCAAGCCTCACAAGCTTAGTATAGTCGTATTGAGACTTATTTTCTGAAAACTGGTTTTCAAAAATGTCCATATGAACACACTTTTTATCAAAATTGGAAGGGGTTAGAAAATACTCATCGTGTGTTTATATGTTGATGATTTAATATTTATCGGGAATGATAAGGTAATGTTTGATGGGTTCAAAATATCTATGATAAATGAATTCGAGATATCAGATCTTGGAAAGATGCATTACTTTCTTGGATTAGAAGTGATGCAATCTACTGATGGGATTTTCATATCCCAAAAGAAGTATGTTCGAGAAATTCTGAAGTGGTTTAATATGATGAATTGCAATTCAAGTAACACTACAGTTGAGCTTGGTTTAAAGCTAACCAAAGATAAAGAAGGGAAGAAGGTGAACAACCCACTTTACAAGCAAATTGTAGGTGGTTTGATGTATCTAGCTGCCACAAAGCCTGATATTATGTTTGTTGTAAGTCTCATAAGTTGATACATAAGCCCAACTGAAATGCATATGCTAGCTGCTAAAAGAATCCTCCGTTACTTGCAAGGAACTAAGGATTATAAACTGCTCTACAAGAAAGGTGAGAATGCATGTTTGATTGGGTTTACTGATAGTGATTATGCAAGGACGAAGATGATCGAAAGAGCACATCAACTTATGTTTTTATGTTTGGGATAGGAGCTGTTTCTTGGTGTACTAAGAAGCAACATATTGTAACTTTATCAAGCACGGAAGCTGAATTTGTTGCTGCTACAGCTTGTGCTTGCCACACTCTTTGGTTAAGGAGAATGCTCCAAGAGATGCAGTTTAAGCAAGAGGAGCTACAATAATATTCTGCGATAATAATTCTACTATCAAGTTGTCAAAGAATCCAGTGCTCCTTGGAAGAAGCAAACATGTCAATGTGAAATTCTATTTTCTGAGAGATCTTTGCAATGATGGTTCGATCAAACTTGAATTTTGTTGAAGTGGTGACCAATTAGCTGATATTTTCACGAAGCCTCTTGATTTGGGTCCATTCCAGAATTTGAGAAAGTTGATGGGTGTTTGCACTTTGAAGAATGACGATGTTAACTGAAGCACTGCAATGTTCAGATTAGGTTGTTATAAACCCGATTCGATATAGGTGGTCTCCACGATAGTCAAGAGAATGAAAGAAAACAATTGCAAAAGTTCTTAGCGCTGATGGATTACACACATCCTAATCCATGATCCAGTTAAGGTGGTGAACATGAGACAACCAACATGAACTAACGTACAAAAACGTGGAAATAAGAAAACTACCCACTATGGATAACTAACTTGACATAACCCAATAAACTAGTTTGACTCCTTCATTTAGTCTTGAATCTTGATATCAAGTGGGTAAAAGCTGGTTCCTCATTGGGATGGCAATGCTTGTGCTGCATGTTCCTGGGCCCCATGCCCCACCATTGTGCAAAACATATGTCCAAAACATGAATTTTAGATTTCAATCGTTCTTTTAGTGATTAGTTTTACTACAGATTTCTAAAACCAAACATTCAAACCTATACAGGTAAGATTCTTTTTACAAATATTTAAGTTAGATTCTCAAAAAGAAAAAGTCATAATTCTAGTTTTAAAACTATATCTACACCCTAAAATTCATGTTTCGCTATTGTAATTAAACAAAGGGAGCTAGTTAGTACCCGGGCAACATACCAAAACCAAGATGGCCCTTTAATATTCGATCATATTCGTCACCAAACTTATCTGTCATCTCACGTGCCTTGGTGTTTCTCTCATGTGCCATGCCATTGTACTCTAACTGAGCCTCCATCAGCATCTCATGAGCTTCCATAAACGCAGTTTGTCGATTGGCTATCTTTTCATTGAATAGCTGCAATGATTCTTCTAAGGCTGCAAGCTCTTTGCACAATGGTTCATTTCCAAACTTGAGCTTCTCAACCATGTTTAACCGCTGGTGGGCCCAGGACAAATTGAATCCAAACTTCTCAAACTCTTTGAGATCATCTCGAATGCTAGTTAACCGTTCATGGTCAAGTGCATCCACAGATGTTTCCATAAAACCTTTGATGACCACATGGAATTGATTTAATATGAGCTGCCCCATTTCTTGAAAACGAAAATGGACACCTAGGAAAGTGTTGGGGTAGCAGTGCTCGACAGATTGCAGTAGTTTCTCTACTGCCAGTCCAACATCATGCCCCTGCCACAATCCGCCAGTTGGGATCAAACTACCAGAATCTTCGATGGTGGAAGGCTCTTGATCTGGAGACGCATCATCGCTCTCAGTACCGCACAGCCAACCATTGGTGTTATCAACAATATTTATAGCACCTGCAACAAAGTTTAATACATAACCAGGATACAAAATAATTAAGGTTGTTGCGGTTTACGTACATACCCTTTAAGATCTCAGGCTTCTTAACGAATTGAAGATCATCAACTTGCCCACTCAAATTTATGACCCCTGACACACTTGCCACAGCGTTTTGTAGGATATCCTGAATGTAAAATTGAGGAATTTGTTAGGACTACTCTGGGAATTACATAAATAATAACAAAAGAGTTTGGTGCAGAAACCAACTTTAGATGAAAATCGATGCAAGCATGCTTTGCAATTACAGTTATTGCGACAAACAGGGCAAGCCTCAAAAAATTCCTCCTGTGAGACATTGGGGTACCTATATCAATCAAGCCAAACATATTATGACAGATTACTACAAGAGTCTTAAAAGAAAGAAATGTAAGACAGTGAACAGATGTTACAGAACACCTACAACAACTAACAGATTTTTATTTTTATTTCTTTTTGAATAACAAACTCACACACCCTAACTACAGATTTGTCCCAGATGGGACTTGTACCCTCAGACAGTTTGGTTAAGGCGCACCTTATCTACATTGTAGATACTGCTAGGCCAAAAGAGTTCTTTAGATTATTGTTTCTAATCAACTACCTTGCAAACAGAATTAAGCTGGGAAATTAACAAGCTTGATGATCTGGTGATATGACTTGCATAGTTGCATTACATATAGTATGCAAACAAGCACACAAAAATCCTTCAGAAAACATGTCAATCTAGTCAATTACCAACTCAATAATACAATGAAGTTCATGAAGTAGCCATAGATGAATGGAACTAATTTGGGTTCATAGACTTCATCTTTCATCCTAACCTAACAAGTGAAAATCATTAAATAGTAACTAAGTTTCACTATTGTTCTACTAAACATTGCGGTGAAGGGTGGAGGAATACCAGCCAAGTTCGCTGTAAATGGCAGTGTCAGCAGCTTATGGTGCAATGGAGTTTGAAGAATTTGGGGTTTTGGAATTACTAGAAAACAACACCTTGAGGACAAGCTGTTATTCGGGGCAGGAGTGATGATACAAACCATCCAAGAAACTCAAGGGGCTTTCGGGCAATTAATCTATATAGCAGGGATAGAAGTTTTAATTATTTAATGATTATTTATTTTGTATTATGTTTTCCTTTTCACTATCTAGTCGGTTTAAATAGAGGTGAGATAGCCTACCTCTCTAATTGGAAGAACTATCTTTCTGTTATGTTCTTATTTTTCTGGTTTAATATAATCGTATTATATGTTTGTTATCAGCCATGTCACATGTGTTCAAAAGAAGAGAAAAGCAACTCGTCTCGGTAGAAACAAATTACAGAATTTCATGGAAGAGGAACATAAATATGAGGTGGGAAGTTAAAGAGGAACAAAAGTTTGAAGTGGTAAATTTTAGATTCTGGTTGCCGAAAGGATATGATCGTTGCTATTTTGGCAGGAATCCGAGGGCACCGGAGCACCTCTGCTTAGGTCCTGCTTATAGCCTCGATTAGGGTCCCACTCGTAACAGAGCGAGCAGAGGTCATGGGCCAGGGAGCCGACCCTTACGAGTTCCTCCAGGGCAGCGTCCTTGGAAAAAAAAATTAAAATTATAGGCTTAGCCTGTATGGAATTTTTTCCAACCCCAAATTCTCATAGCTATGAGAAAAAGTTGTTTCCGGAGTACTGCTAGACGAGCAAGATTTTAGCTCGACCAGCCTGGTTTCGTGTAGACGTGGGTAGGGTTCCCCTGTAGGGTAATAAATACCCCGGCCTGTAGGGTTTCCCATTATCTATGTACTACTGTACCATATATTTTATCAATAAAACTCTCTCGATTACATAGATCGAGTGAACAACGTAAGATTCTATGTTCTTGTCTTCTTCACTTCTTGATTCTTTTTTGATTGTCTTGCTATTTGTACGTTGGTCGCTTGGGTTCACATTAGAATACCTAACAGCAGGAACCTAAATGGAACTACATAGAAACTTGGTTACTTTTTTGTGAAGTTTCCACAAACTGAACTTACAAATCGTTTAAAAAAAATCAAAATCCCCTGTGGCCGTTGAAATGGATGCGTTCCAAGTGTTCAGGGGCTTTAGAAAACCTAATCGATACCAATTTGTCATGGAAAAGGAGTACGGATTTCTCAAAAGTTGATGAAATTTGCTAAAAACTTCAAAACAGGAAATGCATCTAAATCCAATCATCGAGTGCAAAAGCAAAATGACTGAGGAAGTAATCGCAAAGTTCAAATCGATCAGTACCATTTAGTCAAGCAGGAAACGCAATATTTGTTCGACTCGCATCTCTTGCACTCAACCACACGCACGCTTTCGTTCCGACATTGATGGCACAGCTCGACTCCATTTCCAACCTAAAAAATTAAAATCAAAGCAAAATGATCGAGTAATAAAAGAAGGTCGTAGAAATCAGCACATATAATTGTTCAAATCAACAGATATCATTCTCACCTCTCTGGAATCCATGTAACGTTGAGATGAAGTACCGATATGATTCAGCAGGGCCAGATTGAATGTTTGGTGTTGATAAGTCTATTAAGAAACTTGAATGTTGGATTTGGATGGAAAATGTTCTTCATTGTTGCTTCTGCGACCGTGTAGGATACTGCGTAGGGCAGCATGCCAACAGGTGTGTTTCGGGTATATAGCCGTCTAATAGGCCATCCGTATGCCACATCAGCGCCACATCAGCTTTTTTTACTTTTCCTTTCTCAATCCAAATCAACCCCCAACTCTAGTATAGCCTCTCCCAAATCAACCCAAACAACACAAATATTTTTCTCTCTCCTCACACTCACAAAAAAACCAAAAAAAAAGGAAAAAGGAAAAAGGCTGCACTATCTTCGGCTATCATCGGGTTGGTAGACCCGAGACCAAAAAAAATTATGGAACCCGATACCCCCCGTAGGGGTGTTCCCGAAGCAAGGTCCTCAACCCCAAGGGACCCGATGCCTCTCGGGTGAGGCTATACAGACGGTCTTATAAAACCTTAAATTTAAGGTCTATATATATACTTACAAAACTTAAAATTACATAAACATCTTTACAAAACCTTTAAACTCTTATATATATCCAAATACTTAATTATATCATAAATAAATCATCTAAATATTTAAAAATATATATATAAACTGATGTATAAGTAAACTAATTGAAATACCCCTATTTAAATTGAAGTATATGATTCATGTTTTCAGAACTTCTTCCTACCGTACCGTCGCTTTCATTCCGTGTTGTTGATTTCTAAAACTCATTCCTCTTGCCATTAAAGTATTAAACTATGAAAGTTAGTTGGCACTAATCGTTGATATCAAAATGAAGTAAAAAAAGGTTTTTTCTCTCCCTTCAACAAGAGAAAAATAAAGTCAACATCATCATCACTATTTGTAGAAAGAACCTAAGGCAAAATGATTAGAAAATAAAGAGCTTCAAGAATGTCGGCAACTTCTGTAACACCCGTAAACCTGGGCTAGTAGATTAGCGGGTTTACGGTATGTGTTTAAATTGCATTAATTTAATTATGTGATTAATTAAATG
>JAUEJL010109944.1:0-12594 GCA_032274825.1 Drosophyllum lusitanicum | reverse complement strand
ATGAAGCATACAAAAGGAACAAGATTAATATGAAAACCCTAATGTTAAAGATCTGAAAAAATAGAAAATAAAAAAAAAATAAAAAAGCCATATAAACCGGTTGGTGACCTACAATATTAGATAAACTGCATTCAATGACACAAATTTGTAAGTTGGTCGTATTTTTAGGTACAAAATGAAGTTAGTTGTATACAATGACAATTTCGATATAGTTTATTGTATTTTCGCGCATTTTGCCTTTTACTTTATTGGTTAACTACCCCATTTAACCGATAACCACCCCATTAACCGATTAACCGTCCCATTAAGAAACCGAAACCGATGAGTTTGAATTAAACATAACCGAAACTATAGGTTATGGTTCGGTTTTAGGTCTTAACCGGTTCAAACCGACCCATGCTCAGCCCTAGTTAGAAAGATGGTTCAAGTCTCATTATAAGCATAGATGTAATTTAGGGGTGTATATATGTGCTGTTAAAATGTAAATAATTTAGTACATTTGAAATTTAACGAAATAATTCAGTCGCTAACAACACAATTTTCACTTGAATTAAATAAGGATTATTTAGATTATTTTTATTACTATTAATAACTTAAATACATAGTAGTTTATAATATAACATTAACTAATTTAAATTATTTTTTCTTAAAATTTATCTATGTACAAAATTTTCCTACTTATCCTGCTACTCAAAATTAAAGCATGTGTCAAAATCAATAAAGCATGTAAGCAAGCAGAAGTAGCGAGTTAAATATATTATTTTATAAATAGAAAAATAAAGTTGAAGGAAATCATAAAAAATAATAGAAATTTTCTTAAAACTTATACCAAATGTGTGTTAAAAAATTGTAACATCCTTCGTCAAGGTATAAATGTGTAATTAGTGAACATTTAAAGCTCCGGCAAGAAGCGTAGGCGGGAATAGAATCAAAACCCAAATGACACCCCTTCACGAATTCATTTATAATAAAATATTTTATATTTAATTTTGAAAAAGTAAAAGAAACAAATCCAAAAAAGAACAAGCAGTCCGGCACGGTCATAGCATTTCCCTTTTCATCTCTTCCAATATCCTCTGTCCAGAACCCAGAACAACTCATTTTCAACCAGTGTATGCGTTTGGGTTTGGTGGATCCACCTTCAAGATTTGCAATTTCAATGAATTTAGAAACTAAACTCTTTTCCCTTGATTAGTTTTCTTTTTTAACAAAATTCTACTATGTGCTGTTCAAGATTTTAGTCAGAGATCTTCTTTAAGGTATGCTATCTCTTCCATCAATCCACCACGTATTATTAAATTTTACCATCTGGGTTCATGTAGATCTGTCATGGAATGCTGTATCTTGGATTTATTCAAGCACTCGGTTGAATACAGAATTTGGGTTTTTACGAGATTAGGAAAGTTTACCAATTTGTGGGGTTTAACGAAAACCTAGCTGTGAATCCGCCAGCATTTGATTAATGTATTAGGGTTTTAGCTGGGTTCTAATCAATTCGCACGTTTTATACATATAATACTCTTATAAGTTTGGTTAATTCGAGCAATGCGTTAGGGTTTTAGTTGGACTAGTTATTTTTTATTCAATTACTATGCCAAAAAACAAACGATTTATACAGAAATTAGCTGGATTGAAGAAGTAGAGGTTGAGATTTTAGAAATTTACGAAGGTTATAATGATGTTACCCAGAATCCATTTACAAATTCGGTAAAGTCGACAATGTACCAGTTTATAGCTTAGACATGATAATTTTTTGTTACTAGGATTGCTTGTACGTTGATTATTAGCCGGTAATTAAAGTTCTTCAAGAAATTACCTGAAATTTGAAATCGGGGTTTTTGATTTATGGAACTTGTTATTTAACAATGTGACCAAAATCCAGTTCTTAAAGAGAAGTTTATGCACTTAATCGTTATGAATTCTGGTTTTTACATCTACAATTATTTGAACACCAGTTATTAATATAGCTCTACTTTCAGCACTATTCGGATACATTCAAGGAACCAAGTGTTCAGCTAGGTTATCATGAATATGCACCTAGACCGATATGAAAGTGCAAACGGGCAATCAGATGGTCTAAACGGTGTTAATAGCGGTGGTGTTAACCATAGAGAAAACTCTAGAGATATTCTTGAAGGTAACACACATCTTTTGTATTATTTTTATATCTACATCCGTGTTTTTCAAAAGTTAATTTCAATATTAACGAGTTAAGAAAACTAAAAAGCTGAAAGGTGAAGATTTAAAAGTTCATGAACTTAATAAAATAAAAGCTTGATAGTTTCGATTAAACTGAATTTTAATTTTATGTTAAGCTTCTATTCTTTTTAGAAAAAGAAATAAAGGGTTTTGGACTTTTGTTTAATATGTTAAATCTTTTTCATTAGGCGATCTTCCTGCTGCTAAAGTGCCAGAAATGACAAAACTAAACAATATACAGGTTACTACTTTGCTGCTTTTCTCTTTTTCCCTATTGTGAAATTGTAAAATATACACGTTGCTCAAATTTTCTTTAACTTGACACCAATGCAACTTCTATTTACAGAATGCATCTTCTCAGTCACTCTTTCATGTTGTACATAAGATTCTTGATGACAGCATTGAGAACAGGAAAGAGGATGTACCAGATGTAAGGCAATTATTGGGCTCTGATATCACGTGAATTCACACTTAATTACCAACTATTATAAAAATAACGTAATAAATTCATCTTATATTCTGTAGAGAGTTGCCTGCCTATTGAAAAAGCTTGTTCAAATGATTGAGCAACGAAGCTTAAAACAAGCAGAAGACTTCAAGAAGGTAAAGCATAAATCTTTTTTTGTATATAGAAAAGTTCCACTTAATAGTAACATATGCTGTTTCTGTTTTTTGGTGGCTTTAGCAAAACAATTTGTACAAGACTCGTGAAGAGAAGTATGAATCTAAAATGAGAGTTTACAAAACTCTAGTAACCGGGGCCATGGAAGAAAATGAGGTAGCCTTACTCTGCTATTTATCACAGAGGCGACATACTATTTGTCTGTTTTATCTATTAATTAATTTTAACTAAGTTATTTTTCCATTATTTCTGCTAGGTCATTATGAATCAGCTTCAGCATATAAAGGTGCCTTTTCTGATATCTGGTTATGTTCTTTTATCTTGAAAAATAATTACCCGCTACTTTTTTGTAGTTGCTTCCTTATAATTGGCCAAGCGGTTGTCTTTTACGTATGCTAAATATTGGGTATGGCAGGATGGCTGGGCTGGGCTAGTTGGTAAAGGGTCCAAACAGATCATTTGTATGGTCTAAACGAGCCAGTCAAGTTGGGTGGAGGGTTGTGTGCTTGTGTTGACCCACAAACACTTTTTTTTTGTCCCTGTTTTTTATTTTTCTAAAAATAAATGTGTTAATAATGATTTTGTAACTAATAAAAAATGTCATTACCATAAAAGTCTACGTTTTTTAATAAAACGACTCAGTAGGTTTGATGAACTAAAAAATGGACTTTGGATGACTTCCAACCCATTTGACATGTGCTGATGTTTTATTTGACCCATTAGAGATAAAACACAACCCAAATCAATCAATTTATGAGTTAAGAGGTTGAGATTGCCATATCTAATAGCACTAGATTTGTGGCATGTTAACGCCTTTGCTTTCTATCATCAAGCTAACGTGTACTTGCAGAATGAGAAGAGTATGGTAGAGGAGAAGAAAAGGCTTGAAGATGTAGAATTAGTTAGGCTAAGGATAGAGAACGACGAGTGTAATCTAGAAATATCAAAACTAAAGCAGGAATTAGAAGTCACAAGGGATACATATGAGCAGCGTTGTCTACAGCTTGAAACGCATGCTTTGGACATTAAATCTGAGCTAGAGAAAAAGACTATGAAGCTTGAGAATCTTCTCACTGATTCAAGGAAGAAGGTGAAAGAGCTTGAAAAATTTACCGAATCTAAGTTTCTAAGATGGAAAAAGAAAGAGCGTGGGTACAAGAACTTCATGGATTTTCAGTATGGATCACTAAAGGTTTGTGTGAAAATTTATGCAGTTATCTTTTTATAATATGCGTTGTTACACGATAATCTAAAAGTGGATTTAGGAGGCCTTCTAGAGCCTAATTGTCTAAGCTGGATGAACTGATACATAAACAGTGCGTTTAAGAATACAAAATATACAAAATCTAATTGTTTCTAGCTTATATAAACATACAACAATCATATATTTGATAAAATTACTGCCAGGAATTGAGGATGGGTTCTGAGTCGATTAGGCAAGAAGTTTTGAAGACGCAACAGATTTACTCTGAGGAAATTAATCAATTTGGTAAATTTCTTCCTTTTTCCAGCTTTTATATCTATCTTGTTCATTGATTAAACCATGTTTGTATATCATTACTTTGAACAGGAATAAAGATTCAGGGGCTTGTAGATGCTGCACAAAATTACCACACAGTTCTAACAGAAAACCGCAAATTGTACAATGAAGTCCAGGATCTTAAAGGTAAGATAATATGTAATGTGTAATGGTATTAAAAGATAGTGGTTTACCAAAATTGTCTCTTGTTTAAACAGGAAATATTAGAGTATATTGTCGCATTAGGCCATTCCTTAAGGGTCAAAGTCAGAAACAGACAACTATAGAGCATATTGGCGATAATGGCGAATTGGTTGTCACAAACCCCTCAAAAATAGTCAAAGAAAGCCACCGACTTTTCAAATTCAATAAGGTCTTTAGCCCTGAAGCAACACAAGGTTTTTCTTCTAACGTCTTTTCTGTATTATTATGTACGATTACAAACATGTGTAAGTTTTTTGTGATTCTTTTTAATAATATTATGTGCTTGCAGAGGAAGTTTTTGTCGATACTCAACCTCTCATTCGGTCGGTTCTAGATGGATATAACGTGTGCATATTTGCATACGGCCAAACAGGGTCCGGGAAGACATATACAATGGTAACGTGTTTGAGTTTGTTAATGGATTTTGAATCTTTAACAAATTTTGACTTTTTTTTTTTGTTATTAGTCGGGGCCTAATGTATCATCTCCAGAGGACTGGGGGGTCAACTACCGAGCTTTAAATGATCTGTTTAATCTCTCTCAAATCAGGAGAAGCTCGTTTCAATATGAAATTGGTGTGCAAATGGTTGAGATCTATAACGAGCAAGTTCGTGATTTGTTATCGAACAATACTACTCAAAAAAGATATCCTTCAACTCTAGCTTCCTACTTTCACTTTATTATTTTGTTTCATATATATGTGTGTTTGCGTGTGTGTGTGTTATTTATTTATTTATCTTAGATAACATTAGGAATATAAGTTTTGTACCTTGACTTTCACACACTTGGGATATGGAATTCTACCCAACCGAATGGGTTAGCCGTCCCTGATGCTAGCATGCACCCAGTTACATCAACTGCAGACGTTCTCGAGTTGATGAATGTCGGGTTAATGAACCGGGCTGTGGGTGCTACTGCCTTAAATGAAAGAAGCAGCCGGTCCCACAGGTTGTGCTTTCAATTTCATTTCTTGAATAATTGATTTGCTTTTTTTATCCAATTTCTTTAATGTGTCGGGTATATAACAAGTATTTTTATGATTCAGTGTCTTAACTGTTCATGTTCGCGGGATGGATCTCGAGACGGGTGGGGTTTTACGCGGTAACTTGCATTTGGTTGATCTTGCTGGAAGTGAACGAGTGGATCGATCTGAAGCAACGGGGGATAGATTAAGAGAAGCTCAACATATTAATAAATCTTTATCTGCTCTTGGAGATGTTATTTTTGCACTTGCACATAAAAGTCAACACGTACCTTACAGAAATAGCAAACTTACTCAAGTTTTGCAAAGCTCTTTAGGTGGTACCTGCTTTAAGAAAGTAAATAAAATGAAATCTTTATATATTGGTGGCTAAAATCTTTGTCGGTAAATGTTGTTTGTAGGGGGTCAAGCCAAGACTCTTATGTTTGTACAGCTCAATCCTGATGTGGAATCTTTTTCTGAAACCATAAGTACACTCAAGTTTGCTGAAAGGGTGTCTGGTGTCGAGTTAGGTGCAGCCCGTAGCAACAAAGAGGGAAGGGGCATTCGGGAACTCATGGAACAGGTACTTCTTGAATCGGTTTTTATTTTGATTATAATTGTGATAATTTTGTTATTAATGCATTAATTATATATAATGTAGGTGACCCATCTGAAAGACGCTTTGACCAAAAAGGATGAGGAAATAGCACGGTTAAGGCTTGGAAAAAGTTCAAATGGTGAGAAGGGCTCACCGAGGTATGAGTCTTGTTCTCCAAGACATTCAATGGGGGACCGACACCACAACGGTACTCCACCATGTGATAAAAGCATACGACTTGCTCCGAGACCAGTCTCTGATATCGATAATTGTTCCGAGTTCAGTGATAAGCAATCTGAAACTAGTTCTCAACGTTCTACAGATGAGTCTAGACATCTTAAAGAATTCTTTAAACAATCAAGACTTGTTACAGCAGGTAGCGGTGTAGGTTTATCTGAAGATGGTGTTAATGATGATATCGAGCTTTTGGGATTAGGCGATGCAGATTCTGAAGAGAGATTAAGTGACATATCTGATGGTGTTCTTTCAATGGGAACAGAGACTGATGGGTCACTGAGTAGCCTTGTTGAGTTAACTCTTTTTCCTGAAACTGCAAAACCACCGGTTGAGCACCAGGAGAAGTGAGTCTTTTCTCTTACATTTTGTAATTTAAATTTGGAGGTGGCAAAATGGGTTGCTCGGGTAATGGGTCAGGATGGGTTGAGCCAATCAGCAAACCTTTTTTTTCCATTCGTTTTTACCCTTGCATTTTACAAATAGTTAATGTCTAAAACGAGTTGTGCAGTTTGAATACATCCTGGGCGACTTTGAACTTGTTTGGCCAGCTTGACATGTTTAACCCGTTTCTCTTAACCAAATGTTTTTCATAATTTTTACTGATTTGACCCGTTAGAGGCACAGAAGAAGCCAAATTGACTCGTTTACACTTTAATGGGTCAAAATTGTGGTCTTTGGTATTTTTATTGCTAACTATTAGTTACATGAACAAATAGTCCCTTCATCCTTGCCACATCTGTAGAGACTTGGTCCAATAGAACCTTTTCACTAGTTAAATGCTTGTAAATACCTTCCATTAATAAGAAAAGGGATGTCTGGATCAAGTTCACAAAGGGAAACATGTACCTTCTGACATGAAAATTTGCCAAAAAGGGAAACTTTAAAAATTATTTTCGAATGGAAATTGTTGCAACTTTTACTTTACAAAAGGAGGAGCTCCCTTTAGTTTCTTTTTCAGCTCTCTAAGGTAGTTGAAATGATATAACTAACTTCTATATTTATATTTATGGTGTCATGGTTTCAGGCCCAACGTACCTGCTAAACTTCCAAGGCCCCCACAAAAGACCGCGTCTTCTTCAAGAAAACCGGTGCAGACCAATTCGTCTGCACAAAAGCACGGGCTAATAGCACCATCTCGACCTTCGTTAACCAAGGGTGTCCCGCGTACCGCATCAAGTATGCCTGCCATCTTACTATTGTCCTCTGAGTTGGGTAACATATCAATATGGGTCCCGCTTGAACATGTTGTGTGGGTCAAAACATGCCGGGTTGGTTTGACCCACAACTTTTCCCCCCCTTTTAAAAATCGTATATCACTATAGTAATGAAGTTTTCATAAATAAATTAGGAGGTTTAAGCATTGGACATACCCTTCGGCGATTTTCAACAAAGTGGCCTGTTTTAGTGATGATCTACAAAATATGCACTCTTGACTTTGGTCAAATCAACTCTTCGAATTCACATCTGAAATGGCACATAAGTAACTCAACCCCATCATTTTCAGATTTTTGATACTTATAGAAGTCTCTAAAGGAAAAAGAATTCACTTAGTTCAAGAACCTCATTTCAAATTCATAGTTGTCATTGAGCTTCTTTGACTCTAGAAGTCAAAATTATATCTTCATTTAGTGAATAAAAACTAATGTGCATAGTCACTTGATACAGAACATCAAGATGCATTTTTTTTATTGCTTCATCTGTGTGCAAACTGTTGCTAAATTCGCTCTTTGTTCTTGTTTTTCATTTTTCATTGAATGATCGTCAGGTTCTAGCTCCAAAAAATCAACTTCTGGCGGTTCTTCACTTAAATCTGGTGCACGGCGGTGAACATCATCATTTACTGCCATGACTTTAGCCTAAGATAGATTAGCAACCCTCTAATTCGGAACTTCAATTCATGGAAAAACACTTGTGTTTGTGAACCCTGTTTGGAATATATCAAAACTACATAGATTGTACTTCGTAGTATTGTACGTCTAGATCCGGGTCACCATCCTCGACCAAATGTGAAAATCAGGAACACTTGTCAGTACATTTCCAAGATTAAGGGGTTTTGTTTGTTATCAATGGCTTCATATTTAGAGGCCCTCTTTACATGGCATGATTATGTTCAATGATAATGATAATAGGGCCTTTTAAAAAAGATCAATTACTAATAAAGTTAACATAAATATCAAAGTTCGTTTAATTTATATCCGAACACCGTACGGGTATTATATTAGTTTATTTTGTTAGAAAAAGGTTGTAAATTTTATTTTGTTATAGAAAGAAGACTGTAAATTTTAATTTGTTATAGAAAAAGGTATTGTGACATGAGAAATACTAATGTTATAGACGAGGATACCATTTCTAATAATAAATTTAAATTTACAATTTCTTTTTTCTAAAAAAAAAAGAACTATAAGGTACCTTTATTGACAACTTTTTGATATTTATATTAATTTTTTTTTGTCAATTTTCACAACAAATCAAAGATGAGGTAACTTAGGTAAGAATGAAGAACATCGGAAGATAGTATAAGCAATAGTAATTGTTTTCTGTTGTGATTGTTAATGGCTGGAGTAATGGTGATCAAGAGACAATCGTCACGTGTTAATGCCTGTGAGGAAAGAAAGATGCTGATTTTATAAAACAAACTGAGAGAAAATATCATATTTTTTTAATAAAAAATATTTACACTAAAAAATTAACAACATTACGAGGTTAGACCTCATAAATAGCATTATTCTTCGTGAAATAATATCTTAATTTTTTTCGTATTAATGTACATATCAATTGGTAAACAGGATTGGCAATTTCGCATGATACTTCAAGGGGCATTTGAGTAATTTTGCTTCCATCTCGCAACCTAATACCCCAATGACATTTTGGAATTCTAGCGAGTAAAAAAGCTTGAGAGCATAAAACTCTGCTTTGTCGAGATGTGCAGTGTGACGATGATATAAGACCTGGTTATTGTTGGTGGCGTGATCCAGTGGAGGTTGCCGATCGTCTTATAAAAAAGGGTAGAGAAGATGAGCGGACATTAGTGGTAAAGTGAGAAAGACAGATGAAGTCTATTATTTTAGTTTAGAGAGAGATAAATATAGAGTAAAAAGTCAAAAGGTGCAGGAAAAGGAGGTGGCAATGGTGTGATGGTAGAGGAGGTCACGATGGCGTAACGGGGTGGAGGTTGTGTCGAGTCTTGAGGGTGAATGAGGAAAATGAAAGTGGGTGATATCCAGTAGAAATTAGACCATGTGTTAGACATAATGAGCCGTACATAAGCTTAAAAAAATCGTAAACAACCTGATCAGATAACTATTAGACTCGAATTCAACTTGACTCATTACAATCCTTGTTATTGCCATTGTTAAATTTCTTACCATTTTTTTCATAATAAAATAGGGGAAAAATTCACAGAATAGTAACCAAGTTTGAAAACGGTTTCACCAAGATTATTCACCCTTTATTTTACATTATAAAATTTTTTATAAATGACTTTAATAAAACATTTTTCAACATTAAATAAACCCTAAAAAAATATATTATTAGTATTTCTTTTGTAAGAAAATCCAAAAATTTAATCTACGGATGGAAAGCCGCTTGTGTGATCTCATGTAGCAAAGATACGCTACGCTTCTAGATATCGTCACACAGAAACCCTCCACTAAACCCTCATCTCATTTGATTTTCTTTCTTTTTTTTAATTTCTTCCAGAAAATGAATCCAAGAACATTAAATCCTATGATCCAATGTATAGTGAATTCGAATAATCCGTCCAGGTTCGTTGCTCTTTCTTACTGTGGTCGAACTTTTTATCCGTTATCTGTATTGTGTGTCTGTGTGGGAATATTGGGAGAATACATTGCGCAACATCTGCATATCATGTAATCACTGGTAAGAAGTTAGAGATTTATGTCAGTCGTAATCAGATTAGGGTTCTCTTTTGATTTGATGTGATTTCAATCTGAACAGCATTTTGCATTTTCCTCTTAGTGGTTTTGGTGACTTTGTACTTGCCTAGGGTTGACTTGCTTTACTTGATCACATGTAATATATTGTGAACTCGATCATGTGATTCTGTTCTTGGAGTAATTGGAGCCTGGATGTTTACCTTTGAGCTTATTATTATTACTCTTATTATATATATTTTTTTGAAACCAGAAAGCCACACTTGAAATGGTAAATTTCACTGGCCAGTGCACAAAAGGGATTCAGGTTTAAGACTGCTAGGTTATTCTAAGCAGTTGGGTTATGTAAAGGGAAATTAAACAGAGAACAAGTGGTTAGCCCCTCAGACAGTTTGATGCTAACTATGAAATTAGTTCTCTTGTTGCTATTTGTTTTTTCTATTTGATATATTACCAACACTTAGAGTTACTTGAATAAAAATCTTTAAAAATTTAATTCAAAATTTCCAGGTACTGCATATATCGATAAGATTTATGATGATGTGATTCTTTCTGCAGTTGCTTTTCTCCACAATCAGTCTTTCTTCTAAGACGTAATTCTTGATCTGCATCACAATAATGACCGGGGGAGCTCAATCTCGTCGAAGTAATAAACCTTCCATCAATTATAGATATAATCCTCAGGAAGGAGCTAATTTTGATCTTGTCGATGTTACCGGTGAAGATTATGCTCCCAGTTCCCATGATTCTAGGAAACAACCTGCTAAACAAGCTGAACCCAAGTCGCCTCATGTAATAAGCACTAGTGATCTCATTTCAGGAGCCAGCCAATTATGGAATTTTGCCACCTCATCTCTTCCTGTTTTACGTCATAGGACAACATCAACTCCGAACAGTGAAAGCCTTCAGAAAGAAAATACGCTTTTTTATCCAGCTGAGGAAGGAAATATAATTGCATCTATTTCCTCTGAGGGTCAGAATGTTTCGGTCAACTTAAAAACCAATACTCATGTATCACCTACAATTGATGTGCAAAAAAACTTTGAATCGTTACATGTAGCCAAAAAGTTCTCTTCTTTTGATGGTTGTAGTGAGAGTCACATTTATCATCACCTTTTGAGATGCCTGCATAATGCCTCTGGCAGCGCAATATTCTCTTGCAATGAGAAAAGGGTTTCTAGTGTAACGATCTTATACAAACTTGAAAATATATATGGATGGATGAACACAATACAGATTTCAAAACGAAATGAACATGATACGGAAAAAACTGATTACTGTTGTAATGTTAGAGAAACAGACAGTCTTTACAGAAGCAATCCAGAATCTCAGGAATCTTTACAACAAGAAAATGCAAGCAATATGATAAAAACAAGCACGACTCTAGATTCATGTGTAAATTGTATTACAGAATCCCAAAATGGGAAAGAGGATGAATTACATGATATGAAAGAGGGTCAAGAAAGTCGATTTGTCAACCTAGAAAAAGAGGGTCAAGAAAGTCAATTGGTCTACCAGGAAAATTTGTCTGTGCAGATGCTTTCATCATCAGCACCATGTAAACCACAGTATGCTTTTGCTAAGCAAGAGCATGCTTTTGCTGGAGCATTTGCTGGTATATTTGTGAGCCTGTGTCTGCATCCCATGGATACAGTTAAGACTGTTGTTCAGTCTTGCGGTACTGACCAAAGATCTATTACTTATATTGGGAAATCAATTCTATCCGAAAGAGGTATGCAAGGAATACAGTGATGGCTTAAGTACGTTCTCGTTTTCATCAAACTGATCGTAAATTTGTTATCTTAATTTTCAGGTTTATCAGGACTTTACCGTGGAATTTCAAGCAATATTGCTTCTTCAGCACCTATTTCTGCAATTTACACTTTCAGTTATGAATCAGTAAAGGGGGCTTTGCTTCCCCTTTTTGCCAAGGTGAGGAAGGTTTTTCTACTGTACTTTGCAAATTTTCATGCCTATATCACTTTCTCTTGAATTAATTAGCTCCATGTGAAATTGTACAAAATGGACATGGTTAAATGTTAATGGTAGTGTCTAGTGTGTGTGTGTTTATATATATATATATATATATATATATATATATAGGGAACGGGTCAAACGAGAACAGGGAGTGGTTCAAACGAGAACAGTTTTTCGTACGAGAACTGGGAGAACCAATATGGACCAATCATTTAATTTCCTGTCTATTTTATTTAACTTTAAATCAAAAGGGTAGTTTGGACATTTTTACATTATCCCCACTTTTTTTAAACTAATATATCCATCAAATGAAAAGGTGTTAAATTACGAAAATTATACCAAATTAACGAGAAAATTATGCTCTTTAATTTGAGACCGATC